>JAAEAF010000338.1:0-92399 GCA_011037195.1 Triatoma infestans
TGACATCCAAACGAGCCATAATCCATCTTATTGGCAAAGGTGGATTTGATTTTATAGTAGAAGCTACTTCCTTTTCTCGTCTGCCTATCTATTATTAATATAATTGAAAATGAGCCTTTTTTTAAGTACTTATTAATCTTAATTTTTAAAATGTAAAATTTTGTACAAAGATGTACGGGGGTATGCGTGGAATTAAAGGATTAGTCTGTGAAACCTCAGTCTTAGATCCAGAAGAAGGAATTCGTTTTCGAGGTTATTCTATACCAGAGTGTCAGAAGATGTTGCCGAAAGCTGTAGGCGGGGAAGAACCACTTCCAGAAGGTCTTTTCTGGTTGTTGATTACCGGAGATATTCCCACAAAAGCACAGGTATTAAATCTTCAGATAATATTTATTTTATTTTGTTTACTCTTCACTTTCTTTTTTTTACATTAGGAAATGAGATATTAAACATAGGGAAGGGATCCTTTTAATTCAAAGTTTTTATAGTATTTTCATATTTTTGTGCTTTTTGTTTATTTATTTTTTCCCTAAATTTCATATGATGCCATGGTCTGTGCACAAATATAATAATTTAATTTGCTAAATAGCTGATGATTATTGCTTTCCGTTTTCCAGGTGGACGCCGTATCGAAGGAATGGGCTAAACGTGCCGAATTACCGCCACATGTAGTAACAATGTTAAATAATTTTCCTTCTCAACAAATCCATCCGATGTCACAACTGTCTGCCGCCGTCACTGCCCTAAATACGGAAAGTAAATTTGCCCAAGCGTATGCGCAAGGAATTAAAAAATCACTATACTGGGAAGTAAGTATTTTAAGAGATTGATTTGTGTATGTATAATTGGTTTAGCTTAATTAAAAAAAAAAAAAAGAAGGAAAATTAATTTAAATGTTTATATGATTGCAGTATGTGTATGAGGATGCGATGGATCTGATAGCCAAACTTCCTGTTGTAGCCGCAACAATATATCGTAACACCTACCAAGATGGTAAAGGTATAGGCGCTATAGATACGATGAAAGATTGGTCAGCAAATTTTACGTCTATGTTAGGCTATGATAGTAATGAATTCACCGAATTAATGCGACTTTATCTTACAATACATAGGTTAGATTCTATTTCTATTTACTTTCTTTACAGATGAGTTAGTTGTTTGAAGAGGGAAAGCCAAATCCACTGAGACCTAAAACATATATTGTGATTTCCTTATAATCCAGTGTTTATACATAAAATATAGTAGTTTTGTCAAAATGTTTTATCCGATTGTGAGCTAGAGTTTTGCCTATGGATACTGTAATAGAATAGATGTTGTTAGATTCCTCCACTACGTTGAGGAAATTCATCACAACAAGCGTTGTAACTTTTGCGACATCATTGCCGGACTTACCGCGCACATTCAGCAAGTTCTTAACCCTCTGAGATGCCCCACCTGTACGGGTCGGACGATTGGGCTACAACTTACAAGATCTTTAAAATAATCGTATTTATAAGTTAGTCATTCATAAAGTTTTGAAAATCACTCCTAAAGAATCAAAAACCAACGTTTTTTCAGTCTAAAACTAACTTTAAAAAGTTTACTAATAACTTTCAAGAAATCTAAAATGAAGAATTTGACAGCTTCTATCTTCTAGGTACCTTCAAGATAAGTAAGAGTCACTAGCTAGTAAAAACTTGCAGGCGCCAACAACAAGGTGCCTTCTTTATTTAGCTGCAAGCTAGCCAATCTAGCCAGAATAACTTCTTTAGAAGAAGGAACAGTTCTAACTGGCTACATTGTTTACTATCATCACTTTGCACTGTCAAACATCGCCTTTCGGTCGGCCCCTCTAACCTCTGTAAATATAAGAGCATTAATGATTACAAAAGTACCAGTAGTGATTCCTGTCTGTTGTCATCATTTATCCAGCCATGCTGTGTGAGGATAAGTGTAGTTCCAATGGGATAACAGCAGGGAACCTCATCGCTCCATGCAGTTCCCTTTACAGGTTCATCGCTGTTTATTATTATTATTAGTATGATTTACATGAGAGAAGTGATGTTAAGAGTATCATGATTTTTTTCTTTCCTACGTTGTTATCATTATAAGAAATTATTTTATATGCTGTTCCAGTGACCATGAAGGTGGCAATGTATCCGCTCATACTGTACATCTCGTAGGATCCGCGCTTTCCGATCCTTATCTTTCCTTTGCTGCTGGCATGAATGGTTTAGCTGGACCACTACACGGACTTGCCAACCAAGAAGTGTGTAATTATTTTTATTGTATTAATATTTATAATAAGAATTTGTGAAGAGTGGGATTAACTCAGTGGCAGCGCACTTTATTAGCAACGCATAGATCCCAGGTTCAAATCCAGCAGGCTGCCCTTACGTTACGTTTTTCCGCTCAAGGATTTTCTTGTTGTCTCGAGCCGGCCCGAAGGCCAGCAATCCATTAAGATGGCTCGGGCGCCAGTGACTTCAGATGTTGACGCAACTTAAATTGAAGAAAAAATAGTATTTTGCGTTCTTGGTTATGATGTACCAAGTTATGAACTACTTTCCTGGGAAAATTTATTTTTTGGGGGTGAGGAAATAGCAACTTTATGCTTTGCTCGAAAGTACCTCTTCATTTTAATACACGGTTTTACCACCTACGTAATAATACACATCGGAAGCATTCAAATTTGAAGAAATTCGCTTAACCGGAAGGTACGACTTGTAGAATAGGTTTTTGAATTTGGTCGAAAACGACTATTAGAATTTCCTTTAAACTGGTTTCCTAACTTCACACTTAAAAAATGTAGTTGATTTAAAACATTTAAAAAAAATATATATTTTGGATAGTTGTGCGGAATTTGTGGTATTAATTCAAATGTTATACATATGGTAGTAGGTGCAGTGAATTTTGAAAGCTCTACTGGGCCACTTCTCTACCACCAAGATTAGTAAGCCCCCCCCCCATTGCCTAGGTCAAATATGTAAAATCTGAGTTTAATTTTGTTGTATTAAGTGGAGTAAAAGAAAGTCGTGTGAGTGTTTCACGCCTCATTTTTTTATTTAGGTTCTAGTATTTTTAACAAAAATGAAACAAGAATTGGGTGACGACATTCCCGATGCGAAAGTGAAAGAATATGTATTGAAGACACTAAAATCTGGCCAAGTTATACCTGGATATGGCCATGCTGTATTGAGAAAAACAGATCCTAGGTATACATGTCAGAGAGAGTTTGCACAAAAGCATTTACCCAACGATCCCATGTTCAAGGTAATGGCAAGTTACATATACATATATATATATATTTTTTTTCCTTATGATTTAAATGTTAGATAAAACATTATTTTTTATAAATTACTTAAATTAATGATTTCAGTTAGTGTCACAAGTTTACAAAGTTGTTCCTCCAGTATTGATGGAGACTGGAAAGGTTAAGAACCCATGGCCAAACGTAGACGCCCATTCGGGTGTACTTCTTCAGGTTAGTTTCAGAGTATTATGATTATTTATACAATGTAGGATCCCAAATAGTAAATGATTGTCGATAGAAACTGTAATAACCATATAGCCGGGTGTCAGGTGACCTGGGTATACGTGCTTTGAAGGGAAACAAAAAGTCGATAGATTGGCGAACCAAAAGACTTTGTGGGGCCATTCAAAAGAAAAGGCACTCGAAAATATTCTTGTAGTGTCATGCATGTACGCTTATTCACAAGTTTAATTTCCTAGAATAGCAAATAGTGAGCAAGGAGGATCACTGATTTCATAAGGAAATACAAAATGGTCTTGCTGCAGACCAATTTATAGAAAACTGGCAAAATGGGTTTGATCTTGTTCATAAGTGCGAGCATTATGTTCGGAGGTGATTCCACAGGTTGGAGCAAGTGCACTAGTGGGATCATTTGAAATGAAAAATGACACAGCAGACTCACCACTCATTCCGTTAGATGAGAACCAATGAGATAATTACCTTATTATTCCTTTTTCAACAATTTCTATAACTTATACAAGATTTTTTTTTATTATTATTTAATGTTTAACATAATTGAAAAATCTTTGTTTTTTTTTTTAGTATTATGGCATGAAGGAGATGAATTATTATACAGTGTTATTTGGTGTATCAAGAGCTTTGGGTGTACTTGCATCCTTAGTATGGGATCGAGCTCTTGGTCTGCCAATTGAACGACCCAAATCTATGTCCACAATGGGATTGATGAAATCACTTGGAAGAGGGTGAACTGAAGAACCCTTTTGTTCGATAATGAAAACAAAGAAAAATAATAACCTTCGTGACTGAAACATTTTTTTTTTTTTTTAACCGTGAAACCGTTGAAATACAAACAAAAAAGAAAAAAAAACTATGATTTTATTTATGTAGTGTTTAAAAGAGAAAAAAGGAACCTTCCGCGTAAAGGTTAACAATATGTTTTAGAGTTGTATGAATACTTGGAATCTTTCTTGACATTCACTGAATTACCTGAAAAAACATCCACCGTACTATTTAGACAGAGTTATTAGTTATTTATCTGGTTTTATAAAAACCATTTGTTATTTATAAACAAGTTTAAATGTACAACATATGGAATACCTCAATGGAATAGTACTTGTTTTAAGCGTTAACCTTAAAATATCAGTGAATTTTTATTTTCTAATTATTCCTCGTATATATCATGTTGAATTTTAAAATAAAAATAAAAAAAAATCCAAAAACCAGACTTATAAATATATTACTTATATATATTTCTGATATATATACATATATAATTTAATTCGTGAATTATGTAGTTTACTTCATTTGCTTGTATCAGGCCTTTTTTTCTTCTATTTATGTTGAATAATTTGATATTAAACAATCATTTTGACGATGTGATTAATAAGAAGCGACTTTTCTTTTTTGAAAATTAAAACATTTTTCCAAAATCAATGTTAAGCCTTCTTTTTTAATTAAAAACCTGTACTGAATAATACATTGAGAAATCTAAGCTGAAAAACATTCAGTCACTTCATAAATCATTGCAGCTAAAGTTGACAATAAACAAAAATGAAATTTGTTAATTAAGAAAAATAATAATTGTATAAGCTATTGCATTTTTACATCATGAATTGGTTCTTTAAATTTGCAATCTCTAATTGGCTTGGCATTTATTAAATATGACGTGAATTGTTTCACTGTTATTTTCTATTATGATTGTTAAATTTTTGCAACTGCTTCAATATTTTAATAAATTAAAAGAACTTTTCTTTATGATTGAAAAATATGTATGATCTAAAAGGTACATGCTATTTAGTATGATATGCCAAAAGTTATTTACATATTGATTAGAATGAGTTTATCTTTTAAGTTTTTCCTAAAAAAAAAGGAAATAACAAATTATTGGATTTTTTTTTTTAAATATCTGTTTTAAAATTACTATTTCAACCCTTGAGGTTACAATAAGGTTTTATCACTTTTTTTTTTTACAGTGCTAGCTTAATTACTTAATGATTAAAAAATCAAATATAATTCGTTATTTATTATTGAAATTAACTGACATTGAACAAGTATTTATTTGCTGGCCAGGTATTAAAAGTTGTACGTTATAATTGTTTTAATTTTTTCAAAAAAAAGTTATTTATTAGTAAATTCTATCTTACTTATTTGAAATGTACAAATTTTTAGGAGAAAAAAATGAAGAGGAAAAACTATATTTACGTAGCGCAATTTTAATTTTTGTTGTCTATATATATTTATATATTATTTTTGTTCATTGCCCTTCACGAATAAATCGTTAATCGTACATGTACCTTTGTTAGCGTGTTTCGTAAATATTTTTTTTTGCTCCCCCGATCGCGTAATTTGTAGGCTTAGGGTAAAATCATAAATTAAAGAGAATGATGTAAAAACGTTTTGTAGTAAAATTATTGCAAACATTGTTTTCCTAAAAACAAATAAAGAATTTAAGAAAAATGAATCGTTTGCATTTTTTGTTGGTAATATTTTCTTTTATTAAGTGCTTGTTACTTTTGTGATTTGCAGAAATTTTAAAGCCGAAAATTGAAACATATTTATAACCATGTCAACAGAAATAATGTTTTCTAAGAAATTTTCCAAATCTAAGTATTTACTTCAAAAGATTGCTGTAATAGCTTTAGTTCTAAACAGTATCCTAAGGGTTATAATTTAAATAAAGTAACTCAAATCGTAATTTACAAAACCATCCCATCAAACTTCCACTGTGCTAGACCCTAAATTTAAAACGTCTAAAGATAGTTTAATTCTTTATACAAGGACAACCGCGAAGACTGACGGGCTCTCTGTTCAGATTCATCATAATGCCTCGTTCTCAAACTGACCACTATGACCGAAAACTGATCTTGCCACTTGTCAAAACTATTCAACCCTGGATCAAACTCAAAATATTTTTCTGCCAAGGACACCCAATGTTCAAACCAAAATACTTTTTTTTATAACAACTTCCTGCTCTACGATTCGGGGAAATCGATGATATGGGAGTTTAATGACTTTAGCAATATATCTGAAATGCAAATTCAAAGTAAATACATGAAGAAGGGTGGAGAAAGTTTCTAGAAAGTTAGGAGTGTATGCAGGTACGCATACAATTTTTTATTAAAAAAACGATGAAACCTTTCTAGCAAATCATGTAGCTGAAATCCCAATTTGGGCAGCGTAGCCCAGTAAAGAACAGGAAACTGCTTTAAAAAAATGATATTTAGGTGAAGGAGGTGAGGTAGGTATCTAAATTTTTCCTTTTTTCAATTATCTTTATTTTATTCAGGTTCAAATTTTTTGTTTTTTTAAGAAAACTCCCTATTTCATAATTATATTATAGAAATCTTGCCAACAAAATATTTAGTTCAGAAATCCGGACACCCTCATTTATCCGAGTATGAACATATTTTCAAGCTTCATTGAGTGTATGCACTGCTGGTATGTATAAAAGTAGTGACTACTAAAGCTACATTCAATATGACTTAAGATTATTCTGAAGTTTCTTTGTGCCGGATATTCTATGTATATAGTCTGTAAAAAGTGAAGGAAGAATATACAAATGAAAGTGATTGTAGATGGGAAGGTTGCCAATGGCTGGTACGCTACACCTGTTGTAGTTGCACACATCAAAAACCGTTGCGCGTTCTAAGTGTATTGAGTGGATGTTGGATGCGTCAATGTAAATATTGTTCATGTTATAACTTGGTAGGCCTGCAGGGTCTGAAATAACTATTACATTTAGACACAACAAAATCTGTTTTATTTTAATTTGAATTCATTCATTAAATGGATATTTTAATTGTTTATTGGGTTCAAACTTATTTGTGAATATCATTATCATAGCTAGCCTTCCATATTTCAGTCTGTGGAACTTATTCCGGGACAAATATTCAAATTTCACTATATCTTGGCAACTCTCATATCGCTGTCGAGTTTGCTTTTTTTTTAGTTTACTTATTGTATACGCAAAATCTGCAAAAACGCTTGAAGAACTTGAGTGGAAAGCCATCCAGCGATGACACTTCTGGCATTGTTAGGGGGTTTGGTTACGAAGGTTATCCTTAGGCCACTTCCTTTTCAGTCTCCTTGTTTGTATTCTGCGCCAAGCTTAAGTTGGAGATGAGAGAATTATATTGCGGTAGTGTTCCGGGAAAATTTTTGTATTTAGTTGTGATTGTGTCTGTCACGAACGGTATATTGAGATCAGTGTGTAGTGTAAGGTTGAAGACGTTGTAGGGTGTGTCAGTAATGTGTCGTAGAAGTTTAGATTGGAAAGCCTCTATTCTGTATGGGTTGGAAGGTCTGGTAGAACCCCAAACTTTGCAACCGTACAGCCATGTAGGTCGAATCGTCGTAACTGTCGAAATCTCTGATTCAAAGCCTGCCTTTTAAGTCTGGTGCGGAGGTTCCAAGTTAATCGGCGGTCTAAGATAGTTCCGGGAGCGCTGTGTCGTTCAAGTAAACTGTTTGGCATGTACGTTTACGTGGTATGAATGTCATGTGCCTAAATTTTAGATTGTTAATTTTGATTCTCCATTTGTTGCACAAATGTTGAATGTCGTCAAGATGTCTTTTGTAAGTGAGTAGTTGCTGTAATGGTGGTTGGCATGTCATAAAAGAATGACAATTACGCCGTTAGAGTTTTTTGTGAAAGTGTGTGTATAAAATGTATAGTGAGTATAAAATGGGTCCCAGTACACTTCCTTATGGGACACCAGCTTTGATGGGATAGATGTCAGACAAATATCTGTCAGTTAAGACTGTAAGATTAAGAAGCAAGGAAAGGGAAGAAATAGTTTTAGTTTATATAGAAGTCCTGGACGCCATGTCTTATCGAAAGCTTGTGCTTCATCCAAGAAAGCTGCAGACCAGTATTCTCCGTTTTCTAGATAGATGACATTTTGACAGTTAGTCTGTGACATTGATATACAGTGGAATAATTTTTGCGGAAACCAAACTGGTGATCTGGGAGTGTCTGAGAATGGTGAATGATGGGATTAAGTCGTCTTAGAAGTAATTTTTAAACAGTTTGTTAAGTAGGGAAAGTAGACTAATAGGGCGGTATGATGATGGTTAATGTTTAGGTTTCCCAGGTTTATGAAACGGTATGATTACAGTATTATGTAGTCTATTGGGAAGTAAGCAAGACGTAGTATTGCATTGTAAAGATAAGTCAGATAAATTATTGCTTTGCGTGGTAGATGCCGTAATATTTTTGAAGTGATAAGGTCGAAGCCTGGAGATTTTCGAAGAGGAAGTTTACGGGCAGAAAATTTTAGTTCAGAAGGAGTGAAATGTTTAGGAGGTAGAGATAATTAAGGGAATATAGAGATTCTGATATATTTCAGATATATGATTTTGGTCTTGCACATCATGGTGAGGTTCAAATACTGTAGCTAAGTGTTTGGCAAACGCTTGAGCCCTTTCTTTTTCTGTTTAGCCCAGCTGCCATCATTTTGTAAAACTGGAGCTGGAAGGGATGGATAGTTTAATATTTTTTTTGGTGGCTTGCTAGAGTGATTTGTCATCTGTCGCTAGTGAGTTTAAATAGTTCCGAAATTTTGGTATTTTGTAGTGGTCAGTTCTTGTTTTAATAAGCAGTTCAGGTGATTAAATTAGTCTTGTCGCATGGGTATCGGTGTGTTTGCCATTGTCTTCGAGCCTGTCATTTTAGAGTAATTAGTTTTGGGATCTGCTCTGGTAAGTAGTCAGTTGTAGCATTTGTTTGTGTAATAGAGGTTGAGGAAGACCAGGCAGCGTTTTGAATAATTTTGGTAAATCACCTACTATATGATTTAACTATTGGGGTGTTTTGAGTTGTTCTTTTAAACTGATAGCCCGTCTAGTATGCGTGTAAATTTTTGCCAATCTAATATGCCAGGCATTAAAATACAAGGTGAAGAAGGTTGTCTGAGAGAGGTAATGTGTAGGGTTACTAAGACAGGAGAGTGGTATGATGACTAGTCATGTAGAGTAGTGTCGTGTTCGCCTGTGTAATGATGGAAGTAACAAAGTCTAGGAGGACGGGTACTTTCTTCCTTGATGTTGGCCAATACATTGCTTCCTGTGGGTTTATATCTTGATAATTATTGCCTAGGACTACCCGTTGAAACTAGATTCCCCTTGGGTTGCTCACCCTACACCCGAACTTAGGATGTTTAGCATTGAAATCGCCTCCAGCTATGCGATGAGGCGGCTATAGGTTAACAGATATAGGTATAACAGATGAGATGGCTATAGGTTTTGGCTGACATTCCCAATGATGGAAAAGGCCTGTAAGTAGACTTCCGTAAACTGTTTGCAAGGGAAAGAATTTTAATTTGTTTCTGATTAGGATTGCTGAACCCCCGTGAGAAATATCGTCTGGGTGATCAGTCCTAAGTGTTGTATAATTACGAATGTATAATTAGTTCGTGAAGTCAGGTGTGTTTCTGTTAGGAGGGCTATGTCTATTCTTTTTTCATTAAGTACTGTCTCAAATTCGTTTCTGTGCAAGATGACGCCATTGCAATAGACAATAGAATTATTATTGAGTTGTCCATCATTGTTGTCGCTTTTACCCTAGTAGTTCCTGTATGACAGTCGTTAGAAGTGTAAGAGGAGGCGTGATAGTTTTTAAACTCGTTGAGAAATGTAGAGTGATGTCTTGATATGCTAAGGATGGCGAAGGGTTAGGGACTGACGCAATTTGGAAGTAAACTGGTATGTGATTAGAGCGTGATGATGCTTGAATGTGAGGTTGTGTTGTGGGTGCGAACTTTGAGATGGAAACATCAAAGGAAGTGGAGGTAAACCTTACCTCCATCTGGACATAGTGTCTGGTTTCCGAGTACCGAGTGCTGTTGTGGATGGATGTTAGCTATAGAGTAATGGACATCTTGTGCAGACTTGTTTCTTGTGCCAAATCGCTTCTCATTGCTTGCCTTTTCCTTTTATGTTCTCTGTAGACCTTACATCTTCGATAGTTGGCAGGATGCAGGCCACCACAGAGAGCGCAAGTGGGCGATGCTTCTTGGTACTTTAGGCAATTACCCGAGGTGTGTTCTCCACCACAGCGAACATATCTATTACATATACATATTGCAGAAACCTTTCGTATGTCCGTAATTTTGGCACGCTAGCATTGTGGAACATCTTTCATTTTATTTGGCTCCTCAACTTTTATTATGGTATTCAGAAGTTTGTTACTTGAAATATTGTGTGATTCGTAGGGCAGGGTTTCTTAGTTTCGGGTTTTAAAACATTAACTATGGCTATTGCTTGGTATCCTAATTTGTGCAGTTCTTCAGATATCATGTAATACGATAGGAGGCTTTTGGACAAACATGGCCCCCAACAATGTCCTAGCGTATCCCCTGGGCCGGGGGGTAGGTGCGGGGTGGGGATGAGGTCATGTAGGTTTGAGGGGTAGGGAGGGGGTTGTGGTGGTGGGGGTGGTATAGTACATGTTTTGACAGGATCTTTATCACTTTATCTAGAAATTAACCTGTTTTATCTTAAAGAAGCAACAATTACGGCGGAGGGAGGGGAGGGGTTCCTGTTTTTGCAGAGATAATATCAGTCAGTGGTTAAATTTCCATATACCATATATCAGAAGAGTGCACAATGTAGTTTACTTCATTTTCATCTTATACTGACTTAAGTTATCACATTGCTGAAGGATGGTTGATCGTTGGTGATAGTTATCAAAAATTCATCACCATTTTACCCAATACCCAATATCTTTTTGTATTGGCGCAAAAATGTATAGATTTGAAAAGGAAATTATAAAAAATGGAAGAGTATGCTAATGAGTACAAGGAAAAAGCAACCAATAAACACTACAAACAGTGCGTTTAGTCCAACCCTAAATAATGGTGTGGTCCTAATACGTGTGCGTGTTTTGCTATAGCACATCTAGCTTGGCAAATTGATTGTGATTTAAAGGAGGTGCTTGAAAGTGGTGGGGGGAGCTTTAAGATGTGCTCCAAACCTGTAACAAAGAACATTCTATTGGACCATTACTAGGGTTTACTTAAACCAAGCATATTAAAATGATTAAACATAAATCGACTGATATCGTTAATATAATATTCATAGCGTAAATACCATAGCAGTGAATTGTAATATAGCTTCCGGTTCTTATAGGAATGGAAAACCAGGACACACTATATGTGAATTTTCACCCACAGTACCACCAGGTTATAAATTAGTTCAAGAGACCTCACCATTCATTTACTTTCCAGCAGACCTTAAGATAATTGACAATATTACGCTAATTCTTACCGATCAAGATTACAATATAATAGATTTTCGCAAAGAAGTAATCACTATTCGATTATATCTGAAGAAAAATGGGTATTGGCTTTCAAAAGTATAAATATTGAACGAGTACCCCCGTGATCTCGTGTTAACACCTTCAAACGTTAGATTTCTACAACAACAAGCAGGAGTTTCAGTGAAGCCAAAATGGAAGAGATTCTAAATGTTAATGCTGGTGTGAACTTTGAAGAAAGAATAACAGATTTTGAATACCACACTCACCAACCTTATACACAATCGTTGAACAACTCTGATGAAATTATAATTGCCGTACAACAGCAGGGCATCTGCACCGTTCCATCCAAGAGTTTTCTCTACATTCAAGGACAATTAGTAAAAGATGGCGTTGGATTTTTCAAAGATTACAATCGAATAATTCTACAAGGAGAACATGAATTGATTTTACATCGCAGTAGGACGGATGATGATTGTATATTCAAATAACAGAAGTCAATGCAAAAGCTGCTATTACATTGAAATCGGTACAATGAAAAGTTCCATATGTTGAAGTATCTGATGAACAAAAGTTAAAATTTTTAAAATTCATCAACAAAGGTAAAACTGTGTATATGGCTTCCATAGGGTACCTCGATCCTTTGTAGACGCTCACTGAAATTAAAAGCGGCTATTTCTCTGCGAGCTTTAAAGGGTTAACATTAGCCTGCAATTCCATAGCCGTTACGGGGGTAGATTTAGGGGCTCCAGTATTAACTCTAAGTGCACTGTTCCGATCGATGTCAACCTTTCTGGTAGAGGTGCAAGAAGCAGTGATCGTGAGCTCCGCTCCATATTCCAGTACTGGCCTGACATAACATTTATAGGCAAGTGCGAGCACATCTTGAGTAGCTCCCCACTTTGTCCCCGTCAGCGCATTAAGCAGACTCAATCTTTTCTGGCCCTTCCTAGAGGTCTCCTCCAAATACTTGCTCCAACCCAACCTGGCATCTAGCCAGGAAAGTAGCAGCGTCGGTGCGATGTGTACGTTTTCCATCATATTGTAATTGTACTTCATATTTTTTTGTTGAAAGGAGAATAACTGAAACTCGATTTTGTCGAGATATTAACTATCATTTCATTGTTGTTCACCCATTCGTGCAACTTTTTCAACGCAATGTTCACATGCCTCTCTAGAGCTTTTACATTGCTACCCGTGGCCCAGATGACCAGATCGTCTGCAAGAGCAGTACCTGAGTGCCTGATTCAAGATGGGTTACAATGTCATCCGTCATCATCTTAAAGAGACAAGGGCTAAGAACGGAGCCTTGAAGAAGGCCCTGTCGTGTTTACTTAAAGGAGGACACCGTGCATTGTATTTAGCTCTAATAAATCTCTAGGATAGGAAGGATGCTATAGTTGTAAAAAGATTACTATAGACTCCAAGGCGAATTAATTTGCGTAAAAGTTTCTTCCTCCACACTGTATCGAATGCCGTTTTTAAATCCATGAAGACTGCAAGGTGTTCTGTCTCCGTTGTTACCCATCTTTGACTTCTTGAGAAAAGAGTGCAACTTTTCAACTTTCTAAAGTCTAGTGATGCCAGGAAATCCCTGTAAGATGACCTCTTTGCATCTATCGCACTTCTTTTCAACTTTGCACATAACTGTTTTAAAATCAGGCGATTTTACGGATTTTAAAATTATCGCGATTAGGCGATCTTACCGAAAATTGAATTATTTTCGACTTCAGCTCTAGCTGCATTCCATTCTTCCTTCATCTGTTGCAATTCATCGTTCCAAAACGGGTATACTTATGAACTTTTCCTCTCGGAATTGAGCACAAGTAAGAATCATGGAGTTAATTTCCTTTAGAATCAACATTGTCAATGTGTAAGGCATCAGTTAAGGCTTCATCAGAAGTTCCTTGTAAAGGGTCCAATTGCCTTTTTTGTATTCCATTGAATCCTGTTCTTATTGGTATTTTTACTTGAGTTAGTATGCATTGAGATATTTAATAATTTATTACCGAAACCTCCTGGGGCACAATCTAGAGAATAAAGGATTCCTGAGTTAATTGAAGGATGGGATGTAAAACCGAAGTACGATAAGAAAGTGGGGCTGATGGATTCGTTGTCAATGAGCTCGACAGAATTTGAGTCAATGAATTCCTCTACAGTCTCTCCAATAGCATCTGTACATGTGTATCCCCAACGCCATGACGGAGCATTGAAATCTCCACATGCATTAGAACAGGAGTCCCATTTTGATTCGATCCATGTTAAGTTCAGCTTATCGCGAGGGGACTTATAACAGCAAACAGCTTTCTATGGATTTTACCCTTCCACACTTCCAATTCAGCAGCTTCCGATTTGTCCGAATCACTCATTACTTTAAGAACAGTAAATTTGGCCTTCAAGGAAGTTTTAGCCCCAATTAGAATGCCGGATGCCACTTTGCGACCCCGTTGAAGTGCATAAATTTGAAACCCTGGAAAATTGTAATATTGTAAATTCTCTGTAGCTAGGTCTGCCTCAACTATTGCAAATATATCAAAATCTTTATCCAAAACTACGTTTTTTAATTCACAAAACTTGTCCGAGATTGCCTCCAGCATTCCAGAATAAAGTACTGAACTGAAGTGTGTCCAGGCCTTGAAAAAGGCCGTTTGCATAAGGCCACTTTTGGTGTGGCCTAATCATGGCGTCGCAATATAGGTACTGGGCGTGTTTAGGCGACGACTGACAGTCAGTTAACAGGAACAGGGGGCACCACGAGTAGGCGACTGACATTACTTTATACCAACGTTTGCACAATCTTTGCACAATTATTATTTAAATACCATTAATAAATTCGTTTAAAAAAAAAAAATTTCAACAAGCGTTGCTTGATGTTGACGCTGCCTAATTCGCAGTGTTAAAAAATGGCCATATTCGGTTATTTCAGACAAGCTTCGTTTGCCTTAATAATGAGACCCAACTAGTGCTATTTTAGCTGCTTGCCGGGCATTTTTGATTGTAATTGTCTGCGATCTTACAGGTTATATTACAAAAAAAAATCTTTTTATTATGTTCGTTAAACGGTTAACGGTAATTTTTTTTTATTCAATATTATTTTTTATGGAACGAAAATATACAATAAAATAAATATTATTTTACATTACCGAAAAAATTAAAATAAAAAACAAAGGTCGTTCCATTCCTAACATTATAATTCAGTAAATAGCAGTTAGTACATGATTTCTCGAATAACTAATTTTAATAACAAGTTATTCAAAAATTTTGTGAAGCTAAAACTCGAAGAATGGATTTTTGATATTCAAATAATTTAATTTTTTTTTATATATACTGGTTATTTGAGAAATCACGTTTTTTGTACAATAGAAAATATCTTAATAAATATGCATGTGAATTTATTTTAATTAATTTGAGTTGAATTTAGACAGCCCCACTTGCAAACATCACCGGCTGCCAATGCTTTATATACATTTATAACTTTTATTTTTAACATTTTTCCAGAAAATTCATATTAAGATTTCGTGAGATGCACGAGATTAAGATTCAGATGCACGATTCAAATACAATAAATTTTTTCTAATCTAAATAACCATTTTAACTCAACCAGTTTAAGCCCAGACCTTTATCTTTAACAAAATTAAATATGCCAATGTTATCATTAACATTAGCATCTGATGCAAGTGCTCTGAACGCCTACTTCAACCAGACTTTTAGCTGTCTTGTTTTACCTTGATTTCAAATCTTTACTTGTTCGTTTGCTTTGCTATATGCAGGAAAAAAGAAATTATGGAACTATGACGAACGGATCGATCGTTACGACATCCTATTCCAAATTCTGTATGAATGTTAAACAGCCATGGCCGGGAACATCCAGTTTTAAACTCGTAAGGGAAAATTTTACAAAATATGGTTTCTTTTTAGTATTCTTTTGCACAAGAAAATAAAAATAAATAGAGAATTGGAAAAAAGACTAAAAAAATTTTTTAATCTACATAAACGACAACTATATTTTAATTAGATAATATTACAAAGGTAAATTAAAATGGAATTTCGTATGATACAACCCATAGTTAACTTTGAAAGAGAACTGTAGGAACACTGAATGATTCAAACTCAAATTACTACAGGATGTATTATATAGGTATTACAAATGTTTAATATATTGTTTAATTTTTAAGGCAGACATCAGCTCCCGGATAAATAAAGCCACTTTTTTTTTTTTTGTTTTAGTTAAATTGCATAAATATCTAATTTATTTCTTTACACACAATTAAAATTTGTAATTTTTCATTTTTGTACTTGGTGGCTCAATTTTTATGACGAAAATTATTGGAGGGGGGCATTTGAAGTATAACAAATACGATTAAAAACCATTGTAAAATAAATAATTTATTAAAATTCAGTTCTATTTTTAATTTGAATTAGTGAATTGATTCCATTATTTATTTTTTCTTCTTACTAAAATTTTTATCGTTCAAACCTGGTGGGTAATCTATCATCATAGATTAGCCTTCCTTTACCTCTCAGCTGGCTGAGTCGGTAGAGTATGTTTGCGTGTCCTGTTTTTAAACGAACGCTAATAATCGGGACCACCTATGTTCCTGAAGCGCCTGTCCGATACCACGAGTTCTCATAAATGGGATGGATGCCCTGGAGGAGGTTGATTCACCATTAGTAACGACGGCGCAAGAACAGAGACAGAAAGCTGGACTATGCACTTGCCGGGCATTACTTTTTCTAGGCTTGTGGTACCTGTTTTCAGGATGTACACTATTTCTCAACAAGTATATTCTATCCTATATGCAGGCAGATCCTACTTTATTAGGTAATATATTTCTTTACACGATAATATATAATACGTATTATAAAAGTAATTTATTGAGTATGTAAAATTATTAAATATAAAATTATATAATTTGATAACTTCACTTATTTAGTTCTTATACATAAGTTTTGTTAGAATTAGGGATAATTTCTATACAATGAATGGTAAATGGCAGTAATGTTGTTATCCACTAATCTTTGATACAAATTTATCTCAAGTCTTTAGTCTGGCCATTGAGAAACTATGCTGCCCATTTTGATTCATTAAATGATGTTTAGGAGCCTTGCGAAGCAGAAGGAGCTCTAACTGTAGTGGATAGAACCATAAGACTTCATTCATATATATATATATATATATTTTTATTTTTCAAAGTCTTCCATTTCTTATTCTAATTTATTAGATATTGGGTCAATGATTTTCTTGCCTTCCATACCTTGCAAGAAATGTTAAAATTTGTTTAGGAGATCACCTTGTGCTCCTAGCAATTTCAACATTTTTTCTCGCATCTTTTGCTGTGCTTTTAACATTTTCTAACTGCAATCTTTCACTTAATGATTTGAGTGATTTAACTTAATGATACATTTGATGCGGTCTCATTAAGAATCTATTATTTACTGAAAAAGAAACATTGGAACTGTTACTCTCTTCCTGTAAATCCCCAATTTCTTTCTTCTAGATACGCTCCAGGTTGACTATCACGAGCAATTCATTAGCAAGTGATTATATTATTTCCAGTAGTTTCGGAGTTAGATGTTAGATGTAGCGACTATAAAGTCAAATTCTACGACTTTAAAGCTGTATTTTGGTTTCTTTGGTGTCACTGTTTGAAGATAAAGTCGTCTATAAGTGAGAGTATATGTTTCGGCAGAACCTATGTGTATATTAGATAACTGGTATTAAGTGAGATGATGTTTATGTTATTAGCCGGGGAGCGCCAAGTTCCCCTGAAGAAGTGGCTTGTCTGTAGGAGGAAGTGTACTAGCCACTTCCACTACGCTTTAGCGTGCCTACAACCAACTCACCATCATATATTGTACACTTCTATAGTCGAAATAGATCTTTCAGGTCGCAGTGGATTTGATATAGTCACTCTTTCTAGTAGATGCTGTGACAAAGGCGCCTCCATTTCTCTGTACAGTGGTTCAGTATGGTGGAAAGAATTTGGAACCGGTTAATGGTTTTTCTAAAGTTAAAAATTTTAGAAAAATCTAATTTTTCTAAAATTAAATTCCGGTTAGTGGTTTTTCTAAAGTTAAAATATTAGTATATTATCTTTTTTTGCTTGCTTCTGAAACATTGTTATATTTTATTTATGTCTCATTAATTGATGGATTATTGGACTGAATTGAATCTGTCGTCCATTTACCTTAAAAATGAATATTTATTCCAGCAAACATCGCATAATAATGACATAACAAAGTTTATATTCAAATTGTGTATACACCCCATAACACTGTTGCCCATACTTCTCAACTTTTTGTTTTCCTCTACAGGAACATTCCAAATGCTTATGACAGGCGTATGTGGCTTTATACAGTTATACTTTCCTTGTGGAATGTACAAACCACATCATAGACTTGGAAGGCCCCCAGGATTTTACAAACATATGACCCTTGTAGGATGTACCAGGTTAGCTAAACATTATTTTGTAATATAAATAGTATTTCCAATACCATATTAAATGTTTTTATCAGGATCTTCTTTAGATGTTTACTTTTCAGCCATTTATCTATTTTTTTAGTTCCTTTTACTGCTCTAAAAAAAAATATTGCAATCGTATCTTACATTTGACTAGAATTACTGTTTTCTGATGAAATGCCAATTTTTACACCGTACAGTTCATTCATCTATATGTTATTTAAGACTATCTGTATGTTATCTACATTTACGTACTATATGAAAAATCAAAACAAAAGAAAATGATTAACTGGAAGTCCTATTTTACTGAAAGCATTTTTCGGTTTTTCCAATTTTCTGGATAACGGTTCTTGCGATTCGTATAATAATTTTTATTTTTAACCTTTTTCCGAAAAAATCATTTTAAGGCTGGTTCTGAAGGGTTTATATAAAATGCTATTTCAGTGTAACGTGCTATTCCTAGAGGACCGCATTTAAAAAATATTTCAACTATGGACATTTTACAATTATGGCTGTGTGAGTTCCGTATGACGAAGTGTCATTTTGTTTTGATTGGCTCAGGGAACATAGCGAAGAATTAACATATAGCCCATCGGAACAGGTACTTTGGCCTATATCGCCTATATCTACAGCGTTAAAATAGCCACTCTTATACTTGTCGCGCTCGTCTAGGTAAAGGCATGCTGAAGGGAATTATTAATAATGCCTCCTTGGCCTTCCACAGTAGGTTGAAATCCATGGAGTACAAATCTCCAGCCAACTTCAGTGAAATCATTTAAAGTAATTTTTATTTTATTTGTTGTTTTGAAGGATGTCAAAGTGCAGTCACTACTGATCTCTTTACTATTTTTTTAATTTTTTTTTTGTTTACTTGCTGTAAGACATATTTGAAACTATTTCCAAGAAAATTGATTTTAAGGGTTTTCGGAGTGAACAGTTTTGTCGTCGAATTTTAATTTCGTCTATAAAAACTGTTTCGGTACTTTCAGGGCCGTTCAACTGAGGGGATGCGGGTGCAATGTACCCGGGCCCCGAGTTCTAGGGGGCCCAAGAAAAGCAGCCACACTTACATACCTTTAAATGTAAATAATTACAAAATAATATAAAAAAGTTAACAAATTAGGAAATAAATATCAGGGATATTTTCCGTGATAGCCTGTTTTTTTCGTGGTCATCGCGGCGTTCGCCCATCATGTTTTGACAAAACAGTGTGATAACATCCTGATGGATGGGCTATCGCCTGAAACCGATCGATGACCATGAAAAGAAACTGGCTATCACGGAAATTATCTCTGATGCTTTTCCAGCTCTGCGGACCCAACTACAGCAACCAGGAAATAAATAATGTACATTAAAATATAAAGTAAGGTCATTGAAATAAAGTATCATATTATCATTATTGATAAGAATATTTCAGTGGAAAAAATGTATTAAGACTTGTTTTAATAAAAAAAAGTAATCCATTCTCCATATGAAGAAAAAAAAAATTCATATTGTTTGAGGTCACAAAAGAATTATAAAAATGTTCTTTGATCTGGTCGGCACAAAAAAAGAATACGGCTTTTTTTTTGACAAATGAACGTAGATTGCTAGAAAAAGTTCTCATGCTCTTTATTTTCGTGTTGAATGTCTACTGTTAACGGCGGTGTATTGATCTGATAATTCAAATTTTTCTAGTTTATTCCATTTATGTTGTTGCTATTGCTACTTGGAACATAGCATTCTGAGGTTGGTGAAGAATTTTTTTTTTAGGGTAGTTCACCATCGCCCATCTCTGCGAGATGCAATCAGCCACTGGCTCTCCAGGTTGGGGATACCTAATTCCCAATTCCTATGAATTTTTAATAATAAGAAATATAATTGAGGAAAATTCAGTGTTCAAAATAAAACAATTGATTTTGTTAACTTTCATTGTAGAAAATAATAATAATAATGAAATTTTTTTCATTTGCCCTGCAAATTTATTCAACACTTCCTGTCACTATGGCCAGTGAGAGCGATCGTTTAGTAAATTTAAATTGATCAAAAATTATCTTAAGATTTTAAATATCTCAAGAGAAACTCGACTCCCTTGCAGTTTTGGTAATTGAAAACCAAGATGCTGAAGTCACAGACTTTCAAGAAATTATTGAAAAATGGGCAGTCGAAGCTTCACAGGATATTTTTATGAATGCCAGTGATTTTTAAAATAAGTGTGTAAATGCGTTTTGTTTTTTTTTTATTCACTTTATTGTTTATTTAATTATGTGAGTATTAGTTTCCCGGAGTTAAACTTATTTCGTAATGTGCTGTGGAAATTTAACAGAAATTACTAGATGATTTCTGTAAGTATTTTATTAATTTTTTTTATTTTATTCTTTATGATACTTTTATGTATCATGGTTAATATTGTGGTTTACTTATGGGTGTATTTATGGGATATATATTGTGATTTACTTAAACCACAGCCAAATGATCATCTACAAAGTATTTTTTTTTTAATTTTATTTAACTTTTTGTTAAGGCACCCAGGCCCCGGTGTGAAGTTGCCCGACCGTGGGTCTTTTATCGCTTTTGACTCTAAAGCAGTGGCGGTAATAACATAACAATCTTTGCATAATTATTATTTAAATACCATTAATAAATCCGTTATAAAAAAGAATTATTTCATTAAGCGCTGCCAAATTCGCAGTGTTAAAAAATGGTCATATTCGGTTATTTCCGACAAGCTTCGTTTGCCTTAATAATGAGACCCAACTAGTGCTATTTTAGCTGCTCGCCGGACAGCGTTGATTGTAATTATCTGCGGTCTTACAGTTATATTACAAAAAAATACTTTTATTGTGTTCGTTAAACGGTTAAGGTAAAATATATTTTTTTTTATTCAATAATATTATTTTTTATAGAATGAAAATGTACACTGAAATAAATATTATTTTATAGGTTTATCAACAAAAAAAAATTAAATTTTCTCAGTTGACATTACCCGAAAAAATTGAAATAAAAAACAAAGGTCTTCCATTCCTAACATTATAATTCAGCAAATAGCAGTCATCATTTCTCAAATAAAATTTGAATGATATATTTATTCCAAAAATTTGTGAAGTTAAAACTCTAAGAATGGATTTTATATTTATATTTTATAAATAATGAATAATTTATTTATTTTTTTTTTTTGTTACTTATTTGAGAAATAAAAAATATCTTAAAAAATATCCTGTGAATTTATTTTTAATTAAATTGAGTTGAATTTAGACATGTTCCGTTTCACTTATCCAACACCCCCACTTGCCAACTCCACGGGACGCCCTGCTCTAAAGAAAATTTGTTTGTTATAAGAGTGAGATAGAGTCGTATGAGATATAAACTTTCTTTTTCTATTTTCTGTTTTAGGTTCTTAACTGTGATATTAGGATTGGTATCTTTGAACTATGTTGCCGTCAGTTTCACCGAAACTATCAAGAGCTCAGCACCCATATTTACAGTGGTTATTTCTAGGTTACTGCTTGGTAATTATCTAACTCTATTATAAACAAATTCCTGTTTAGCGAAATTTTGTCTCTCTTTTTTCGTATGCAATTTATGAAGATTCAACTTATTTCTTAGCTGTTTCAAGATTATTTTGTTATGTAATTATAATGTTTGAGTCTTTCTTTTGTTGATTCTTGAAGTATTAATTTCTCTTCTCTTACATAATTATGATGTTCCAAGTTTCTTTTTGTTGATTCTTCAAGTATTTTATATATATATATATATTTTATGACATTTATCTCTATTTTTGTTATGCATATATTTTATTTTACACTTTTTCTGAAGGTAGATTTGATCTAGTTAGGCTTCTAAATGCCAGTTGTATTTCCTTATATATATGTATTACAAATTACCGTGTAAAACAATTAGGGCTGGTAAAAAAAAGGAATTAGGAAAAAAAAGACAAATTAAGAGTTATTTGGACACAATTTGTTAGACATTTACATAATGAAACCTAGAGGAAATGACAAAATTTTGATTTGAAAATGAATTAGTAATGAATGAGTTGTCATCTAAATTATACAAAAATAAAATAGCGAAATTAAATTGTATAATCCTAAAATTTCTTTAAAATTAATATTTTTCTCAGGTGAAGAAACTGGATTATGGGTAAATCTGTCGTTATTACCAGTGATGGGAGGATTAGCTCTTTGCTCCACCAATGAAATTAGTTTTAATACTAAAGGCTTCATAGCTGCTATGGCAACAAATTTAACTGAATGGTCAGTAATAGTAACTTTGTACTTAACAATTAATTGTTTTAATAACAAAATAATTATTTGTAATTTTTGGAAATGTTAACAAGAAAAAAGAAAATAGATTGAAAAATCTTTAGTAAGGAACTAAATTTGTCTCCTCCCCCCAGATAAATTTACATCTTATAACGATCCTAACCTTCTTCCCTGCAGAAACCTTCTCTATTTTTCTTTCCCAAAATCAATTTGATGGATATCCTTAATTATCTACTTACATATATCCTGGAACTGAACAACTTTACATTAATGTCAATTCCATATGTAACTTAACCACAATGGATGACAATGATTATTATAACATTTGGGAACTATTTTATTAAAAATTTCTTTATGATCGGATAAACTAAAAACGCAAAACAATATATTTGCTTCAGGAGAATCAATTAGGGATCAGCTCATATCATTTCAAGATTTATTAACCCAATTTAGAAAGTATTCGTAATATTTTAAGGACTTTATCTGAGGACATATTTTCCCATGCTGGTGGCAGGATGTCAACTTATTAGTAGTTCTTTTCTTTATAGAGTATAGCTGGTTATTTGTTCAATGCCAATTGCAACAAATCTCATATCATGCATGGAAAAATAAAATAGTTTGAATGAACTATACTGTTAGAGCAGCACAAGCAGCATATATTGAATAAAATAAAATACAACCGTAGTCTTAGTTGTATTTAAAAAAGTTTTTATCAGCTGTTCGTTTCTGCGCAAATTAATATATACCAACTTTCAACATTTCTACATACTATAGTACATTTGATTACTTACACTGTACACAAATACACATGGAAGGCACCAGAGGCGGTCACAGAATTTTTTTATTCAGGGGGTTAACAATTTTTCCAAAGGGGGACAGATTTGTATTGTAAACCCTTTTCATAAGTGATTTAATGTTTATCTAAATTTCAGAGGGAATTTATCTAGTGTCCGCCACGGGCGATCTAGTTGGCTGGCAGTGTTTTTACTTTCTCTTATTCCTAGTAAGAGGAAGTATCATGAGCATGCCAGATTTTCGAAATTAAGTTTTCACCGGAACATATGTTTTCGGGGTCCCCAGAATACGAAAAAAATATTTTTACCAAATGGTCTGTGTATGTGTTTTATCATAATATCTCATAAACGAAAGATCCCTAGAAGCTGAAACTTGGTATTCCGTTTAGGACACGAAGATTTCTGGCAAAATTTATCAACCAAAAGTGTGACTTTATTGAAAGTCGTTTTTCAATTTTTGTAATTTTATCGAAATTGAATCCAACGATTTTCTTTGAACTTCATATAGTATCTTTAAACATAAATACCTCTCATACTTTTATTTGAAACATTTTCCCGAGAAAATTGATTTTTGGGCGTGTTTGTAGCGATATGCGTGTCTAAAGTGCTTCTGTAAAGTACCACTTCAGTATAACATTTGGCTTTAGTACCTTCATAATATTATTACACATTGAAAGCATTGATAGAATTCCTAATTTGAAGAAAATCGGTTTAAAGAAGTGGCACTTCATAGAATACGTTTTTGGATTTTTTTCGAAAACAACTGTAACAATTTCTTTTATACTTGGCATTTTAACTTCATATATAAAAACGTATTGTTTATATTTGAAACATTAAAAAAAAAGATTTTGCGCGAAATTTGGAATTTATTTTAAGCGCATAAGCTGCGATGGCTGTTATCGCTATAAGTCGAAAGCTATGGGGTCCCAAGCGTATATATACATTCTGAGTATATTCTGTGTTTTGGTACGGCTATTGGGCCAGAATATATAATCACTTCTCTACCTGGCAAGCTTATTCCTCTATTATCTTTGTATTTATGTTATGACAAATACATAAACTTTGTATATATATATAATATAATTGTATATATATATATACACAAAGTCTATATAGGAACAGACAAAGTCGTGTGAGTGTTTCATACCAGATTTTTCGGCCTTTTGACTCGCTCTCAATTCTTCTCTCTTATTCTTCCCCTTTTTTTTCAACTTCTTCATTTGTCTGAGTACTCAGAAACTGTATGGACCATTATAAGTTAATTTTATTTTTACAATGCATACATATTTTGAAGACGTGTGACTAACATGGCAAATGTTTTCAGCTTACAGAATGTCTATTCCAAAATGTTGATTAGTGGCGACAAGTTCAAATACACGTAAGTTACAGCTATACTAACCTTATAATGAACTAATTTATATTTCAATGAATAAAATATCATTATTTACAGGCCGGCCGAATTGCAGTTCTATACAAGCTTAGCATCAGTAGTACTTCAGGTTCCCGTATCTTTTCTCTATGTGGGCGTATCGCTTGAAGAGGTTACTGGTCCTCAGTTTGCTGCATTCATATTGAATGGTATATTTTTTCATCTTCAAAGTATCACCGCCTATGTTCTGATGGATTACACAAGTCCACTTACTCACAGTGTGGCCAACACAGCTAAACGTGCACTGCTTATCTGGGCATCAGTAATTATGTTTGGCAATCCTGTTACCATGCTGTCCGCACTGGGTACATGTACTGTGATTGCCGGGGTACTGCTTTATAACAAAGCAAGAGAAATTGATACATCATCGTTATCGGCAAAAAAATCAAACGTAAGTGAATTCAAATTTGTTATTTAAGGGTTAATATACATTTTATAATTCTAATCAAACAGATGTCTGTGAAATTTTGGAATTCATTAGCCTTGTGGTATATAACCAGTTGTGGTATTACAATATACGAATGGCATCTGTATAGCTTTAATGATTTAAAACTTGTTGCTATAAGAGGAACTATTCTGACGGTATCAGTTTTTCGTAATAAATATTTACCCGAAAAAAAACATACTTTTTTCTGGGCAAACGTAGCTGTCAACCTCTCCCCACTTCCCCCAAGCCTTCCTACAAGATCTAATCATTTACTATGCACACTGTAATGAATTAAGTATACCATGAAGAATTGTGTTTAAATATCTCATAGTAAGTAAACAATTATTGACGATATCTGGGTCTTTACATATTATTTTCTGGATTCTCATCTATATTGCAGAGCCTTGCTCACGTTAATTCAGCTTTTCTTATATAAGGAACAATTCCACACTAAGCTCTCATTAGTTCTGGCTCTCTTCAAGGGCGTAACAGGGATTTGTAGGCCCTCACAATAAAAAAAATGTTATGTTATTATTCATGTTGGAGAATTGACAATCGATTATGCATTAGTTGATGTTTCGAAGAGGATAAAAAATATATATTTAGGTTATACTGTTTGAATTCTACTGGTTCTTTCACTAATGTTTTTCTGTGTGTATGTATTCAGTAAATAAAGTGTTGGTTTAAGTTTCAACCGTCTCACTCATAATTATTCTCCAACATTTGGCATCCCTAGTGGAGAAATAATTTAAAAATGATGAGTGAGTTAGACAACTGCGTGTTGAATTGCGCAGTTGAGAAGAGTTTTCACTCAGATCTACCAGGAATTAGTAGAACTTTTATGATGCTCAGAAGATACTAATTAATAGAAGAAAAGTTTAGAAAATTGTCGGACAGAGCTGACAGGTTGCTAGAAATAGATGCGAAGGTTAGTAATATTATTTATTATGTTGTTGAAGATGAATTAGAATTAAGTAAAGAATTCGATGCCACGGAAAAATACCGTGGTAATTGGCTAGAAATCTGTTTTAAAAAAGATTTGTTTTTCAAAACTAAGGCTCCAACTTTTATTAATGATGAAGATCAGCAGACTGTCACATCTAAAACAAGCGATCGTACAGATAATAAATTAATCTTTAGAATACCAAAGTTACAATTCAAGAAATTCGATGGAGATTTAAAAACTTGGATTGGGTTTTGGGCCCAGTTTAAAAAGGTGCATGAAGATGAATTTGTGCGACAAATTCCAATTATTATTGCATGCTACATTAGAGAATACTCCAGCCAGAAACCTATTGGATAGTTTCCACCTTCAGGTAATTATTATTATAATTATAATAGTACTATAACACAGTTGAAAAACCGTTTCGGTCGAGATGGATTGCTTATACAGTTATATATAAGAGAATTACTAAGCCTAGTTTTGAAGCAGTCCAACAAGGAGAAAAAATTAGAACTTAGGGTTTTATATGATAAGCTTGAGACCCAGGTTAGAGCCTTAGAAACCCTCGGGGTAACAACAGACAAATACGCCATTATGCTCTACCCGTTAGTGGAATCTGCCCTACCTGAATCAATATTGAGAGTGTGGGAACGACACCGTGCTAGAAAAGGTGAGCTCATACTAGAAGACTCCAAAAGTTAACACAACTTCTAGAATTTCTAAGATTGGAAGTGGAAGACGAAGAGAGATTTTCATTTGCCCGCAAGACTTTTGCATCAGAGAGAATAAAGCGGGATCTTCCGAAACTAAGAAGAAGTCAACAAATAAAGAAAAAATACCTACTGCCGCAGGATTCATAAATTTCAAGAAGTCTAATAAAAGGATTTCTGTGTGTATATTTTGTAAGAGAAATCACAGTAATGAGAACTGTTTCAAGGCTCAAAATATGAAGGCGCAGGATCTTCTAACTCTTCTCAAGAATAAGGGATATTGTTTTAGTTGTCTGAAAAAGGGCCATAACAGGAAGCAGTGCAACACAATTTTAAAATGTATCATCTGTGGTGCTAGACGCATGCCATTGGTATGTCTGATAGAAAAGTAAAAACTGAAAAGATAGGCCAAGGAGAGCAGGTGAACAAAGTTTAGCTAATACCAGTTTCCCGAATGTACTTATGCAGACACTATCGTTACTTTGAAGGGGAATGTCGAACAAAGAGCGAGAATTTTAATCAATACGGGATCGCAGAGATCCTACATAATAAGAAGAATGGTAAAGCGGTTGGGCTACTCACCAACAAGAGAGGTAAGTTGGTACATGCTTTATTTGGCGGCGTTACCTCCGGGAATAAGAAACATCTGTGCTACAAGATAAGGGTCTGGAGTTTAGATAATAATTATAGTTGCAATTTCGAAACGATGGATTCAGATGTTATCCAAGACACTCCCTGTAGCAGCGAAGGGACCTTGGATGCAAGAATTGTCCAGAAAGGGAATTACATTGTCTGCTGTAAGTGAAGGCCCTATAGATCTTTTATTAGGGGCAGATATAGCCGGTAAAATTATCACAGGCCGTAAAGAAGTTTTAACATCAGGTTTGGTTGCATTAGAGACAAGCCTTGGTTGGACTATTATGGGGAAAGTAAGAGATTGTGATATGAAGATCCGGTTGAGATGTTGGTAACTTTGTTTTGTTCACAGGATCCAGTTTCGCAATTATGGCGGTTAGATACCCTGGGCATTGAGGATCCAGTTCAAATTAAGACAAGAAAAAAGATGGCATCAGTTGCTAAACAACACTTCCTCGAAACCACCAAAATTTTGACGAATGGGCGATATGAGGTTCGACTACCTTGGTTAGCTGGTCATCCCCCATTACCAAGAAATTACGAACTGGCAAAAAGAAGAATTGAACGAACATCAAGCATACTGAAGGCTTAAGTGGTTTTAAATTCTTATTCCGCTGTATTCGCGGATTGGTTGAAGGAGGGTATTATCCAAGAGGTGTCTTCTAAACAATGGGACTTACCCCACCGTCCAGTGTTCAAAGAGAATAGTACACAAAGATCCGACCGGTATTCGATGCATCGGCCAGTGGAAAAGGTTTGCCATCTGAATCAATGTTTGGAGAAGGGAGAGAATCTTATAGAACTAATCCCTTCTATTTTACTTAGGTTTAGAATGAAAGCTGTAGGAGTAGTTGCGGACATAAAGAAAGCGTTTTTGCAAATCTCTATACACCCAGAGGACAGAGATGTTCTTAGGTTTCTCCATATAATTCAGAGGGTGTAATCTGCAAATCTATCGACACACTAGAGTCGTATTCGGGGCCTTAGCACCCGTTTTGGTTAGGAGCGGTCATTGATCATCATCTAAAAACGCATGAGAAGTTGTTACTAAATTAAGAAAATCGTTTTTAGAGAACTGTGTTTCTTCGGTATCAAATAAAGAAGAATTATAACGATTTGTAGCACACTCTACCGCTATTTTCAAGTCTGCCTGTTTTGAATTGAGAGGCTGGGAGTGGACAGACGACTCAATAATAGGGAATACAAAAACGGCAGTTCTCGGTCTATTATGGGATCGAAGAAAGGAAAAATGATCAATAAAGCCAAATTTCACACTGGGGGCCATTTCGATTGACCGTATAACGCGAAGAACTATATTATCAGCGGCACAGAAGATATTTGACCCTATTGATTTATGTGCACCTACAACCTTGATCCCCAAATTATTAGTTCAAAGGACATGGGCGACCGGTGAAGACTGGGACACTGAAGTTGACGGAAGTATTAAGGCTTCTTTTGTTAAATGGTTAGAAGAAGTACCAAATTTAAGTAATGTGGAAATTCCTAGATGTTTGCAAGGTCTTGTTCGAGAGGAAACAAGCACTACTCTACACATTTTCTGCGACGCCAGTCAGAACGCTTTTGCGGCCGTAGTTTTCTTGAGAATTGAATGGGCAGAGGAAGTATTGCATCTTATTGAAGCAAAGGCAAAAGTAGCGCCTTTAAAGAAAACCACTATACCTAGACTTGAATTGCTGGCATTGGAGCAAGAATGGGTCATCGTTTATCGAAAGAACTAGGTGAGGTTCCTTCATATTTTTGGAGTGATTCCTCAACTGTGCTGGCATAGATTAGGCGCCTAGAACCTTGAAGTGTTTTTGTATGGAACAGAGTTAATGATATCAGAATATTAACAAACATAAATTCTTGGAGACATGTACCAGGAACGGTTAACCCAGCGGATCTTCTCAGTCGAGTATGTTTTCCGAAGGCTTTGCTTGAGTCGAATTGGTGCGAGTCCCAATGTGGCTCAAGAAGTGTAAGACTGAATGGCCAGACACAGGTGTACCAGAGGATGAAGAAGAAGTAGCCTTGGAGAGAAAGAAGACGGTGACTTCTGGGATTAACTGCGCTTCCAATTTAGTAGTAAGATTTTTAGCCGGTACTGTTCTAGTGCGGCTAATTGCATGGATATCTCGCTTTTTAACAATATTAAAGCTAACGTCATATTTCGTAAGAGTGATTTTATAATTTCAGGAACTCGACAACGCAGAGAAAGTCTTGCTGAAATTGATTCAAATGGAATCGCTTGAAGGAGTAGAAGATAAGAAAATTAGAAGGCTAAAGCCTCAGGTAGATCAGGAAGGGCTTGTTCAGTGAGAACCAAAATCTGGGCCAGAAAAGATTCCTTCGATTTTCGAGCACCGATTTTTTTGCCTGGAGATCATATAATTGTGGAACGTCTGATAGCGGAGGCACATTTGAAAAATGGACATCTAATGGGACAAGGTCTTCTCAACTTGTTGAGGGAAAAGTACTGGATATTGAAAGGTAAGCAAACTGTTCGAAGAATTGTAAAACAGTGTGTTATTTGTCGAAGGTTTGCTGCAAGAAATTTAGAAGCGGAAGCGCCACCTTACCAGAAGACAGGGATTGATTTGGCGGGGCCATTGTATCTCAAGGACGGAAGTAAAGTTTGGTTGACGTTGTTCACTTGTGCGACTTACAGGGCCATTCATCTAGAACTGGTTTTATCCTTATCAGCAGAGGATTTTTTGCTGGCATTGAGACGTTTCATCGCACGGAGGGGACGACCTAGAACCATATTTACAGATAATGGTGCTAATTTTGGAGGAGTCAATAACATGTTAAGTAATGTGAGCTGGAGAAAGATAGCAGCTCATAGTACCGCAGAACCCATTGAATGAAGATTTAATTCTCCTTCTGCACCTTAGTGGGGTGGATTTTTTGAAAGGATGATTGGGATGGTGAAGGTACTTCTGAAGAAGAATTTAGGGAGAGCGTGCCTGAATCATGTTGAGTTGTACACATTGATATGCGAATGTGAAGCTATGGTGAATTCTCGGCCACTTACTAGTATATCAGAGAACTGTGAAGATCCTGTGGCCATAACTCCTCAAATTTTTTTAGGGGAGGTAAATGAGGGAGGAATTCCTGGTTTCTAGCAATTAGATTCAATTGCGTTTTGTCGCTGATTGAAATATCTTGCCCGTCTGAAAGAAGAATTTTGAAGAAGATTTAGATTCTTTTTACATTCTTTTGGAACCACATAAAGGCTTACTTATTAAAGCAAATGCTAATATCATCTATTAACTGAATCCTTTAGATAGAACGAGATAATTCTGTAGACATGCAAAAGGGAGTGGCTCTTAAGTAATACCTGACGGGATTGGAAATAAATAAAGAAAGAAATAAATTTAATTTGCAAGCGGAAAATTACGCAGTTAGCAAGTTAAACCTCAATAGAAATCATCGGAATCTGAAAATCATGATCCCATTAAGTTCATTAGTCCACTCTGTTAATAAAGCGTTGAGTTCGTACGTCATTAGTTCTAAAAAATGGTTATTGGAAACTAATATCCTAATATCTTGAACATTCTTCATCAAGAGAAAAGTGAAGTCCATCACTATATTTTGATAAGCATCCATATCTCGTCCATGCTGATTTATACAAAAATTCATCTATGTTTGCTTATTCATAAATAAAAACCCTTTTCGAAAGTGACAGATATAGAGTGTACGATGGATAGAATGGCTACAAAGCCAAATTTACTGACAGATACCTGAAAATTTTCAATTACAATAATATCTAACTAGATAAGTTGACTGCATTGTATACTATTTATAGTTGGAAGGTAGAGATGCATGATGCTGCCTGAGACTACCTGCCATGGATTCGTTAAGTTAAGCAAAATTTCCACCTCAAACTACATCTACGAATCCTATGTGTATTGTGTGTGAATGCTGGAGGAGTTAATGTTGTTCGCCAAGGAGCCTTCTAGACCGGTTTCGGATTCGAAACCGATGATATGGAACTTTTTGTGGATAATATTATTTATATATATTTGAAAGTTCATTATTAAATGTGTAACATTTCGATCTTTAAAACTATTTAGAAATAGCGTTACCAAGTAATAAGCACTTTGCAGAAAATTACTATAATTCAACATACAGACATACTAGTTAAATATTTAATTACATTAAAGTTTAAAACGTCATTTAAAATTTGAAAAGCTACTATAAAACAATTTGCAATTTCTGTTGGTTAAAAATCCAATTGTTATGGATAGTAATTTTCCAGAAGTAATTGCGGATCTATTTAATTATTTATTATAGCTTCTGCAGAACGTCCATTCAAATTTTTTTTTTTATGAGTCAATGCAACATTTCTCTATGAATGATTTAATTTCTGATTATGCCAATAAACCATGGGGATGGAATAATATATTATAATGTGAGTCTGTATATAAACATTTTTTAATAAATAGAAAAACATATGAATTGTTGGGGAATTATTATGAGTGAGACGTTTGAAACTTAAACCAACACTTTATTTACCGAATAAATATACATAGAAAAATATTAGTGAAAGAACCAGTAGAATTCAAACAGTACAACTACATTATATTTTTTAACCTCTTCGAAACATCAACTAATGCATAATCGATTAGTCAATTCTCCAACATACTTCCGCCTTGGGGAATAAGAGAAACTTATTCCTCAACAAGTTCAGAACAAATTAGGAAAAATAATAAATTAATTACACCATTGGTCCAAAAATATAAACACAATAGTAATCAAAATCAATAAGAAATAAACAGATAACACCAAATACTCAGCATCTATAGCGAACAGGTTTCCCCGCAACGAGTTTCGCTTCACAGTGACTCTTCTGGACTTTCAGGTTTGTCGTGATTCTTGTTTTTCTTTCTGCTTAACCGTTGAGTGCCTTTCCTTAAATTATCTGGATTCCCACTTGAAGACCCTGAATTAAAACAAACTTCCAAGGGGTACATCGTTAAATTGGTAGGGTAATTCTTCCGTCTGAGGTCCTTAATCGAACTACACGACAACGACCATCCTTTCCACTGATCAATCCTTCAACGATATCTAATGGCCAATCTAAACGTTTTTTATTATCCGAGCCAATTAGAATATCTCTCCTTCTATAGGTTCTCTTGTATTTTTACATTCTTTAGAGAACTACTATCAATTTGGTCTCGCAAACTACTTGAATCTTCCCATTTTTTCTCCCTTATTTATCTCTGTTTTTTTTACACAGTGTGTACTGCCCATATCTACCAATTGATAACAATATATTATTCTTACTAATATCATTATTTCATTTAATACATTTTTGTTGATATTTTTATAGAAACTTCTTTCTGAGGAAACTTCTTTCTCAACAACAAAAGTGAGAAGAATCTGAGCAAACAGTAAAACAGAACTACCGTCTGAAATAAAAGAAACCAAACAATATTTAACACTTGTAAATATTTATAAAATATATATAATAAATTAGTGACTACGAAAAAGAAAAAAAATTAAAGCGCACTATTCGCAAAAATTTGTGCAGCACATATTCCACCAATAACCAAAGCGAACAGAAAAGCAGTACCAGTTCTAATTAAATATTCTATTTTTAAAATGAAATGCATGCTATTTTTTTTTCTTTCTTTTCTTCATTCCTTTTATTACGAAATAATATGTATATATAAAATCATATATTTTATAGAGAAATAATTTATTTAAATACTTCTAAGATAAAAAAAAAAGTAATGCACACTGTCAAATGTGATATATTTATTAAATTCCATTATATAACATATATTCTTATTATATATATTTATTTATTACGAACGAGAAATGTTTTATGATTTTATTTCTTTTCTAATTTGTTTTTAGAATATAATAGAAAAATTGTATGATTATAATTTGTATATATATATAATATTTGTGTAAATATTTTATATATAAAATAGCTGTATAACATTATAATATATATTATATTAAACCATAACTTCCTAGCCAATGAAATATTTTGTTACCAGTTTTTGCATATATGATTTTGTTACTTATAAAGTAGTCCACGCTTCTTGATTAATTCAGAAGTGAATATAAAATTTCCGGCTCAAGACCAGGGGTTCCAGGTTACAAAGGGGCAGACTTCCAGGATAAGCATTTTTTAAAGTCAAAATTTTCCACTGAATATTCCTGTAGGTGTCAAATGATAATGTACCAAGGTAAGGATTATTCTTATCAAAGTTTGATTCTAGCTTGTAAAATTCGCTTTTTATTAGTTGACATGTATATTTTTGTGGGTTAATTTTTTCTAAATGAGTTTTGGAATTAATTCTCAGTTGTTTGTTTTATATATTATGGAAGTATAGATTTAGCTAATTGAATTCTGACCAATGTTGTGCCAGCAGTCGCAGTTATACAATAGGAGTGAGTGAATTTATTTTGGTTTTATTCATTTAAGATAAGGATTTTAGTTGAGGGTCACCACACACACACATAAATAATCCCCAATGGCATACTGGGACTATTCATAATGTGTGTGACGTGATTAGCGATGACAGTATGATTAGTTGCCAAAATTATCACTAAGGGCCAAATCCTTTTCAGTTTCCTTCCAAGAATTGCCATATTTTTCTCAGGGAGGCAGTTCTACATTTTTTTTTATCTAGATTAAATTTGATCATACATATTCTTGCACTAATTGCATGACATAGTCAGGAACTCTAGACAATGCTGAATTCAGTTTCATTTTAATTTTAATAAGCCGAGTAAAACAGACAACTTTAATAAAACCTCTTTAAACTATTAATATCTGTCGCTACTATTTTTAGATCCACAAGACAACGAAGAAATTAGAGAATGGAAAGTGTTCTTGATTTATAGAAAAATCTCCGTACAGAAGGACAAATATTTAATACTTAAAAATGAAAGAACCCGTTATAAATAAAATTTGTCATTTTGCGCTGAAATGTTTGAACAAATTCAATAATACAGTCAGGAATACACTCAAAATGTCGAGAAAAGCAAAATTTATATTTAGTGCTTGTTCACGAAGTTTAAAAATAAAATTTACGTATTCACATGTATATAATAATATATCTATCAAATTTGTCAAAAAATACCAAATTATACTGATTTCACTGTCTTCGATGGTAATATAGCTTCACGTGTAATGTTAAGTGGATCTACCAGAAATTTGAATCATAAAGAGATCGATAAGATTTCCAAGAGTAATACTTTTTTGTCTAGAATTCCTGACTTTGCGATCCGGATTCATTGTTATCTGCAGCCAACAGTTCTTGGAGAACCAAAAAGCGAACGAACGTTTTCGGAGGGTAAAATGGTAGTTGGGGGGGGGGATTCTACGCATGTGCAACTGTCGTATAAAAGATATCGCTTGCTGAATAACATCTGGTATTTTTATCCGCAGCCTGCTTATTCCTGACCGGTTTCGGATTTTGTCCAACATATGACCATCTACATATTCAACAAAGAATTTTGTATTTTGGCTGCAGATAACAATGAATCCGGATCGCAAAAGTCAGGAACTCTAGACAATGCTGAATATCATCTGGTATTTTAAAATAACATCTTGGTATCTAGCCTGCATATTCCTGACCAGTTTCGGATTTTCATCCATCGTCAGAGCGAATTTATTAAGTTCGTGTAGAGTTGACATGAACGTAATGTTGCTGTTTCAAACCACATTAGTTGGCTTTCTGGAAATGGTCACAGAGAATTCAATGATAAAAAAAATAATGGTCGTTCTAAAAACCCAACTTTATTTTTAACAAAATAGAAAGTAGTACCTATACGTAAATTATATAATGATTTGTAATTTTTATCTATTTATAATAATATTAATTATAATACAAATTTATTTGTAGATAGATTGCAATACGTAAAAAACAAAAAATGCACTATATAAATATATTATATCACAAAATTATTTACACGATCTAGTAGTAGTTAATCCGTAAGTATATCTTCATCATTCAAATCCTGAAAATAAACAATTTTTTATTTTAACTGAATGGACGGATTAAGTTTTATTTTTGTAATAAAAATTACAATAAATCAACTTTAAAAATGTACTTAATATTGCCTTACATTTGGATCAATATCTTCCAAGTTCATATTTTCTATTTCCAGTTCTAGTTCACTATCATCAGGATATAGCGATCTCTCGATTTTTTTAAAGATAGATTCTGATGAATAATCAATGACTTCCTTCTTAGACTCAACTGGAATTAAAGTTAATAAAACTATTGTCTTTTTTGTTTATTATTTTATCGATTACACACAAAATATTCACAAGTGTGCAAATATAACAAAGAAGTTAACCACTTATTCGCTTTGCGCTATAATTGAGATAGCTCTGAATAGATTGTGACCTAGAGCGATGCCAAGCTATGATGCTTCAAGATAACTCAAGAAGAAAAAATCTGGCGTAAAAATCCACAACTTTGTCTTATTGAATTTCTCAAACTTCCATAAGGTACATTTTCTTCAATAGTGGAATTTAACCACTCTTATTATCCTTAATATTAGTAGCCTAAGATTTTTCAAAGACACGATCTTCCGACAAGATGCTCATCTCTTAAAAATCCAAATGGGTGTGCACTACTCTGTCTCACATTCTCCATATTAGGGATCTAACACAAACTGCTTGTGTACAGATCCAATTGAACCTCTCCCCCCAATCAATGTTCTGAATTACCAACAAGGTACTATCTATCCTTACTTCCTAGCTCAACAGCGTATGTTCAGCAATGACAATGGGCTCGGGACCAATGAAAGGAAGAGAGAGATTTAGTCAATCTATAGGCTTCCTTTTACCAAAGTTTGCACGTGAACTACTATCGAGACTAGAAAGGATTGCCATGAAGTAGATAACTCCTCCAGTCTCCTAGAACACTCTAACACAATTTATAAGTGAAGAAGTGCATTCAACCGCCCTGACTATTCGAACAGATACACAAACGAAATCCTTTTAAATTTTAGTTGCCTACCTGCTCGTCCACAATACAACATCAGCCTAGTAAAAACAGTGGTCCGATTCGCCAAGAGATCTCATACCAGATCCCAACTTTAAATCTTCCACCATTCCAGAGATATCTGAGAAGTCCTGAAGTATTACAGATAACATATCTGTGATTTGGAGATAATAATGGAATGCCAACTTAAAAGAACTATCGTAATCCCTACTGTTGCCAGTACGAGACCTCTCGACTTACAGCATATATTTCAGAATCTGGTAAGGTTCCGATAAAAAAACTAGGTAACAGCTAAGCAACTATTCCAGCTAGATGATATAAGATAGTAATTATTTATTATTAAAATGATAACATTACCTTTAATATAGGAAGAACTGGACGTCTCATTTGCACTATTTTGTTCTTGTAATTGTTGATCCGGTTGTCCACTTGGCAAATAAACAAATGTACCTTCAGCTTCGGCTAATTTCATTTCTTCGATTGGATGTCTCTCATGATTAGGCTAATTAAAGCTCGATATTAGCTGAATTTAGAAAAAAGGAACTAAAAGCCTAATAAATTTGTGAATAAAATTTCAATACTAAATTTACCGTAATATTCGGATAGTCTCTAGCTTTAAGTGGTCCACGTTTTCTTAACTGTGCTAGATATGTTTCCGCTTTTAAAGCATCTTCATAACCTGGGAATAAATTAGGATACTGGGCAGGATCTGCTAAACTCTGTCCAGCTTTGTCACCACATTTAGCCTTCCATAGGGCTACCATTCGAGGAACTTCACTTGGCATGTAAGTCCTATTTCAAAGAACAGGTTAATGGTTACAAAAAGGATATTTAAGTAATAGACTGATCTGTGTTTAAAATTCCACTTTTATGATCGGAAATCATAACACCTAATGGTAAAGTAGAAAATTACAATCTGTTTTACCCTGAGAACATAGCATTGGCGGGTTTATAAATAAATAAAAAAATTGCAGATATCTTTTATTCTCTAACTTTAAGCTAAGTTCCCTAATGTCTTAGGAAGATGGAAACTGCTGCTCAGTTTTAGAGGCGGTGTAATATATAAGTATATTCATCTGACTCACTGACATCGAAATTTATCTTAAAAGTAATTCGAAGATGGAATGGAATAACCACTTCTCTAATAAAATAAATTGCAGATTCTATTTCCGCTGAATAACTTTTAAAGAACTTAGCCTTGATGCTAATTTATGAGCGGCAGAATCACATCAACTTTCTTTACATTGGCTAAATCTGTTTCTATCCATATATTTATAAATAACTTACCTAGCCATCAAAGCTGCTTCAGGTATTCTATCAGATTGGACCAAGATTTCCAGACAGGCGGCCAGATCTTGATGTAATAAGCGATCTACAAACAGTGTATTAATACCGGAATGCCATTTCGTTCTGTCATCAGTATCAGTTGCCAGCTGTGGTGCCGCTGAAGATAGTAATAACAGACCTGCATGGTGTTCAGCTTTTATCAGCGCTTCTTTTGCCTCGCACAATCTATTAGAATATAAATAAATGTTTGAATTTATTATTTGAAATTTATAAATAAATATATATATTTTTTTTATTATAATATTTACGATCTATAATGTTGTTACAATAAGCAAACGTGAGCATAAAGTCCTAGCTTGAAGGAGGTGGCCAGTGCCACTCTTCCTGAATTCGCTACACCTCCTCTTCCTGTGACAGGAGGTCCCTTGGCCATTGGCGGTTTAAACGTCTCCAGGAATCGATAGGGCGGACAGGTTTGTGACGTGCGGGTTCGTGTATCTTCCTAGTTTGTTGTAGTAACTTTTGTAAAGTTGTTGTGTTATGTAGTGTATATGTAAATGGGATCTGTAGGTCAGTCTGTACCGTCATTTCAGAAACATCTGAACATCTCAACATTTGAGTGATTGTTTGCAGTATCTTGTTCTGCATGGCTTGTATCCGTTAAGTGGGTGTCGGTTTGGCAGTTCCCCAGAGTTGTATATATATATATATATGTGTGTGTGTGTGTGTGTGTGTGTGTGTGTGTGTGTGTGTGTGTGTAATATAAAATAATATTATATTATATATTTGGTATCAAACATTCCACACGACTTTCTCTTACTGCAGTTGATGCAATTACTTTAATTGATAAATTTACTCTAAAATTGCAAATTTTTATTCAGTTGCCCCACTTAATATGGGGACAAGTGTATGTTAGTATCCTTAGCAGATAGTCACTTGAATGCATTTACACTGTAGTCTAGACACAACGCCAGTAATATTGAACGAACCCAAGTAACGTTTGGAACGTTGTCATAAATTCCTCAGAACCCCAAAACATTTTTTTACAAAAAAGTTTCAAATAAAGATATGTGGTACAAGTGGCAGTTAGCATTCCTTCTCAAAAGAAAATTTTTATAATCGTTTTAGAGATACATAATTAAAAAAAAACTTCGAATCCCATTTGGGGTGTCGCAATTGCTGTTAGCAGATTTTCTAAATGTGAAATTCCGTGAGTTTTTATTATTATGGGAACCTCAAACCATGTAACTCCGCTGAAAAACTCCAATTTCAAAAATCTGACATTGTAAAGAGCCCCATACACATTTCAACTTGTTGCCCAACATTAGGCCCCGCCCATCAATATCAAGAGTGCTTTGATTTTGTCAACTTGGTTGATCAACTTGTAATTTGGTCTCTCAACCTGCCCACACACTGTTAAACTTCTACCTCAACACAACCAAGTTGGACAACAAATTGATGTGTATATGGGGACCTTATTACTTCTTTCTCTTGCAGAATAAGAGGAAGTAAAAAATAATCGATTAGTAATTAAGTGATACCTAGCTAATGTCATCGCAAGTGTTGCTACAGAAAGCCATTTACTTCGACCCCCGCATTCTTCAGCAAGGGATATTGCCATATCCAGATCGGATAATTGTAATGCTAATTCGAATTTATGATCAGGATCTAAGGAAACTGCTAATGCTTGTTTTTTCAAACCCTGAAGAAAGAAAGAAAAGGAAGTGACAAGTTCTTCTTTTTTATAAAGAAAATATATAAAAATTCATTTATTTATATTATTTTTTTTGCAGACAAAAATTTTACCTGTTTTTCAAGAAAATGAGCTACTCTGGATCTATGTTGAGCAGGTATCGTAGGTAATACTCTATCAGCTGTCTCGAAATCTCTTCGCATAACAGCTGTTTGATACTCAAGCACAGACAACAATAATCTATCATTTAATAAAGAAAAAAGAAATTAAAATGAATATTCATGATTAGTTGTTATGATGACCATGATTACTATTATTTAATGAATTATTTACTTACGTATAACAGACGATATTATGATGTTTATCACAGAGATATAATAAATTTTGTCTGGCCACATAACCTAACAGATATAGAGTACTATCCAGATGTGCCACGGTGACTATCTCTCCACCTACATAATAGTTTATTCTGCCAACTGAATTCGTATAGATAAAACAATCTCCTACCCATACTGCAGTTCTTACATTTTCCTTCACTTCATCCAAAAGCTGCCAATAAAAATAAAATAAAATTTGAATTAATTAAATAACAAATAAATAATTGACACATAACTGATTCTAGAAAATTAACTCCTTTTTTGTAGGTGTTTTTGCTTTTGGATTGGGGAGTTTTGTGAAGAATTAATGTGAATACACAGATCTCTAACAAGCCACAGAGAAATTTGTAATGATAGTACGGATTTTTGTGGCCTGTCATAATTTAAAATCAAGTTTTCTGATAAAATGTATCATAAAAAAAAAAAAAAGTGTGAAACACTAACACGACTTTCTCTTGCTGCAATTAAGGAAATTGTAATTGACTAATTCTTTTTAAATATACAATCCTTACTAGATGTTTTATTGAAGCCAAGTCCATTGCGACTAAAATGTCTAATATGGCTACCTTATAGTGTCGGGGGTTGTGTGTATATGGGAGGGGTAAGCAAGAACTAGCCTGTGCGAACACTAATCCCAAACAGCTGCACAGATAACTATCTCTATAAGTCCATATGTACTGAGTAAGTGTAAGGCGTTGGTGTAAGTGTTGTTAGTTAGGATACTCCTCCTTGGGGAAGTACTTACTCCTAACTAAATAAAGGGAAAACACAGAAACGGATCGAAATTTCTTAGGATAAAATTTAAAAAAATAAACATTCTCATACTTCCAAAGCATTCTCAATTCCGTCACTGGTAACATGTTCTGGAGCAGGATGTGTTACAGCGGATATATCATATTTTAGTATATAGTAAGATTCATCTGTCACAATTGCTAGTAAATGTCCAGATTCAGACCAGTAAAGACTTCTTGCTTGGATTTCTATTCTTCTAACAAGGTCCAAAGTTTCCCAATCGTAAAGACTAAGACCAGAAACGGTTCTTACTCCAAGTAGATGTCCACCAAATATCCCTAAGAGCAGTAAAATAAATAAATAAAATTGTTAAGCTACAAAAACCAAAAAATTCTGATAAGCATGAAAGCAAAATATACTAACAATTAAAGTGCTAATAAATAACTCTTAGAAATATTGTAATTTAATCAAATTAAAATTAATCTACGGAAATACCCACCTTCAGCACCAAATTCTGGTTTAAAAGATTTCCTCTCTTTAAACTGTCTGTACAGCCTTACAGTTGAAGTACCTTCTCTGGTCGCGTAGTCTGAACTATCCTGTGCCCATACGAATTCCTGAGCACTACCAAACGATTTGTTCCTTAGTGCCATAGCCGTATAGATTATGTATTCTCCGTCACCACAAACTACTACAAATCTTCCATTCGGATTGTGGGCAACACTCTGTGGATAAATGTCACATGGACCCATATCTTTTGGAACCACTTGTAAACGTTCTCCATCCCTGACCTCGGCTCCATCTGGTACTGTTGACTTTAAATTCACTTGCTGCATTTCAGAATGTCTGGCCCAGACTATTTTCTCTCCGTTTACATCCATCGAAATAGCTGGCTCTTCTCTTCCTATTTTCACCATTATAGAGCCTTCATCGTATCTGAAATGAGTTTAGATTTTTTTTTTTTATTTAAGGCGCGTCAACATCTATGGTCACTGGCGCCCGGAGCCTTCTCAGTACAATGCCGGCCTCCGGACAGTGTTCTCTCGTTACAGACAACACTGTCCATCACCGGACAGTGAGGCGTAGAGGCCCTAGGAAGAGAAAATCTAAGGGCAGCACAGCTGGACTCGAACACGGGTCCTCCGCGTGGGAATCCAGTACGATAACCACTCAGCTACTCCCTTCCCTATTTTTTTCTTTGTAATCTAGCATAATAAATCTGATTTAACAATTACATAAAAAAAATTAAGCATTTTTACTTTACAATTGCTAACAGTGATAAAATTCCTTCTTTTTTTCTCATCAATAAGGCAAAATTAAACATAAAAATATTGAGAAAAACTGACCCTAGAGCAATATTATTGCATCCTTTGAGACATGCCACAGTCCAAACTCTTTCCAGACCATAATTAAGAGAAGATTCCAGTCTATATGTTGCGGAATGCCATAATCTTACTGTACCGTCTTCGCTTCCGGTAATCACTAATGGTAGTTCAGTATGGAAACATACTGCAAGAATGAAAAACACTGATTAAATATGCACAGAATCATGTAAATTTTACAAAAAACAGTCAAATTTAAGAAACCTGCTGTGATATTCTGTGTATGCCCATCCAAAGTTTGTACACACGTCTTATTCTGATAGTCCCATATCTTGACAGAATGATCATCAGCTCCCGAAACAAGGTATGGCTTATCACCGCCGTGATAATAATCAACACAATTCACTCCTTTCTCATGACCTTCTAAAGTAAAATTTGGAGCAGCAGATCCCAACTGCCAAACCTATATAATTCATTTGATTGAATTACTAAAAAATGTATTATTTCATATACTAAGTTCAATTCCAATATATAAAAGTAATGTATACTTTGACAGTTCTATCCAAAGAGGCAGAAGCAAAAGTGTTATTATCCTTAGGATTGATTACGATTTGCATGACGTAGTGTGTATGTCCCTCAAAAACTTGTTGGCATAACCATGATTTGTCCCAATTCCAAAGTTTTATCAACATATCATCTAAACAAGTATATTAAATGTACATTTAAATTTTTTCAAAAAAGCTGTTTCAAAAAATTTCAAGAATCGCATCACTTACCGCTACTTGTTAGAATATAAGACTGCGTGGGATGAACAACAATGCATCTAACATAGTCAGAATGAGCTTCAAATGAATGTAGCCTCTCCAAAGTATTATAATTGAATATTCTAACTTGCATATCATCTGATCCAGTTACTGTCCAATTCTTTCGTGGAACAAACACGGCCGCTCTGACAGGCAGCTCACAAACCTACAACAACCGAATCCACTTTATTATCCGGCATATGCAACCAAATTTCAAGATATCTAAGTCAAACCCACCTCAAATGACTTGACCAACTGTTGAGTTTCATGATTCCAGATATGGACATTTCCATTGTATAGTGAAGCTAGCATCCATGGTTCGGAAGGATGAAGGTCCACGCACTTAACTCTATCTGACCGCGCCGTCAGTTTCCTCTTAATATCCAATCTCAAAGGCTAGAATAAAAAAAAAACTTTCAAAATCTGAACATTTTTGAACTTTTTCCATATTTTCTTTACAGAAAAATACCATTTTGATGTCTGAGTTCTCTGAAAATTCCTCACAGACTCAACATAAACATTGGATAGACGTGGAATGGTGATATTCCGGACACGAATATAACCACAATAATTTACTGTCGATGTGCTTCACTATCGATTCTTTGATTCCTTTACTTGTCTTCTGAAAATCTAAGCAATTGAATTGAGTATTTTGCTCTTTTAAGGAAAATAACATCTTTTATACAAATATTATTAATGATTTTAGTTACAAAAACTCACTGTTCTGTTACAAAAACTCATTGTTCTGTTATTTTATCACCGAAAATTCAAGTTAATTATTTATATCAGGATTTATTCAATTAAAAATGCTCTTAATCCTGAGGAAAGAAATAAAATTTAAACAAACAGTAAATGTTTAACTTACTAGGGATAGAGGAACATAAGAATGAAAATTTTCTTAATGAAGTACACACCAAAATTTATAAACAGTATTTGCATGGAAATTTGCTGATAGCCGAAGAATGTTTTTACTGAATTGACTAGTTTTCAGAAATAAATGTCTAAAACTTTGTTTTAATATATCTAGTATTTTAAAAGGTTTTCCTAATTTATTTTTGAATTGTTAGCAAAAGGTTTCAGGTTAATTTAAACGGGAAATTATGTTCCTTCTGATGTAGTTTGTCAGCAGGCATCCCTGCTTAGCAAGTGTTAGACTGTTACACATGAAGTCATATCAATGTTACTTGCTGTCAGTAATCATGGATAATTGTTCATAAGAATTTGTCTCTTTTTACAACAATTTCTAGCTCATCGATTAGAGCACTAATTCCTTTTCCCGATTATGGTCAAGTTATACGCGTTAAACATCCTTTACAAGGACATTAACAAAGCAATATGGCTCAAATCTTCTTACGACCTCCAGACCGTTGGTTTTTTTCAAAGAGGCTCTGTACAGGAGTTTATGGCTTTTGTTAGTAAGACTATTGTAGAAAGGACTCAGACTGCTACTCGTCAATCTGTTAAGGAAGGAGGTAACAACAATTATATATTCTTTGTAGAACATGAAAAAAGTGAACAGTTAACATTAAACTGTACATGGCTTTAAACTTCTAGTCAACATTACGTCCGTTCCGACTTAATACACTGTTTTCTAAAAAGTGATTTTTTCCATTTTATATATTTTGTATGTTTTGAATATTTTTATATATTGTGTGTTTGCCAAGAAGGTTGTTGCATTTATAAAAGACTAATTAACCAAGAAGAAATTGCATCAAATGTATTGGTTTCATTAACATTTGTGACTTTCATAAAATTGTTGTTTAAAAGTTATTGCGTGCCTATTAATTGCGTATTTACTGTAAAGAGGTTACTTTAGATTAAAGAGATACATGGGTGGGAGATGAATTTGGCTTGTTGCTAATTACAGTTATTGACTTATTTAAATTCTTATATTTCAGAATACATGTGCCATGTGTATGTAAGATGTGACAATCTAGCTGGGGTGGTTATTTCTAATCATGATTATCCCCATCGGGTAGCCCACACTCTTCTCACTAAGGTATTTTATTTAATTGTTTTTACGATGCATAAAATTATACAGTATTAAAACCAATTGTATTTAAACTTTTTTGTTCTTTTAATATCAAAACGAAAAATAGAGCAGTTGTTTGAATTTCGTCTCAAATATTCCAGTCTAAAGCTCTCTGTTACTTTTTAGGAAGTTTTGTTATCCTGCTGTTATAAATTAATATATTTAGTATTTTTTTCTTGTTTTAAGGTACTAGACGAATTTGCTACTAAAATTCCAGCAAGCAGTTGGCCAACGGCTTCCGAAGCTTCCATAGAATTCCCACCATTGCCCATGTATCTTTCAAAATATCAAAACCCAAGGGAAGCTGACGCCATGACAAGGATACAAGATGAACTAGATGAGACTAAAATAATACTTGTATGTAATTTTTTTTTTTTAGACAATTCTTTACTTTTTGTAATAGAAGTATTATGATCGGGCCATCACACTCTGTAAAGCCAAATGTCATTAAGCAAGGATCAATAGACATGTTTGTTGGATCTTGAAGCTTCACTACATAAGAGTTTGTTTTGTGCGAGATGCCAACTGTTGAGCTTCAACTATTATACTTTTGGCGGAGAAACCAGTGGAATTAGCATCCTTGTAATCGTCCTGAAAAATAAAATAGGTATCATACTCCTAGGAGTATGTCCCGTCCTAAATGAATGTAGAACCAGATGGTTAGGGAAAGCGCTATTTACAAGGGGTGAGGTGGTTGACCTTTCGAACGGCAAACAATCGGGGTAAACTATTTCAAATGTTAGCAGGGGGCGCATATAGAAAATTTTTAATTGACCATAAATTATAATTGTGATTAATCATTAAAAAATTGTATTAGTAGTATGGCAACAGTTTTCTCTGATGTTTATACATTTAGTGGTTTATATATTATATTTCCTTTTTTTACTTTTCTACCTCAAGAAAAAGTGCGTAAAGAGCAATTTTTTATTTTGAAGTCGAAGCTAACCTGGCAGGCGGTCAGGTTTGTCCATTTCTTATAAGTATTTTATTTTTGTAGTGTTCATGTAATAATTTAATATTATGATTTCTGTAAATAAATCACATTTCTATTCTATTCCAGCCCAGACATATTTGTTGGATCTTCTTTAATGTAAATGTAATTCATAATCGGGTCATATAGTCGATATTGAGTTTCACCTGAAATAAATGATTCGAGAAGCCCCGAATTCGATAAGAAATATGAATAAAATCTTACTCTAATAAATATAATTTAATTAAAAAAATCTTTAAAATTGCAAGTTCACAAACGTTTAGATGGGCTAGCCTTAAAACAAGCTAATAGCGGTTATACATATAAACCTGATGGACATTGTAGGCGCGCGCCCTGGTCTCAATACTTACAACGCTGTTTAAATTGAAACCTAACTGAGAGGTTTCCAAAACTCCTCGAAAATCTCCTTTAAAAAAAAAAAAGTGATAAATTTTATTTTTGCAGTGGACATTTCGAGTTTAAAGAAAATCTTTGAAGTAATTTAGCTACTTTTATATATTCGTATTTTTTCTCTCAAATATCTATCAATCTCAATCAACTGAATTGGAAATAAACTTATCGGAAGGATTAAAGCAATGACTGATAATAATTTCAATTCTCATATTTTTTCTCTATTCCTAACGACTTGTATTCCTCCTTGGGGGGAAACAATTTATTCAAGCATCTTGGATTGGAGCCTGAATAAATTGTTTTACTCTGCGAGTATTCTCGCCTAACAACATTCTCACTGACATTATGCAGCTTAAAACTAATCTAAAGCGTGTACCATTAGCAACTTGGATAAACTGTAACCGTATTAACAATCTGTAACTCATCAGTACATATGGTCATTTCCACTAGCCATAAAAAAACCATATGGTCATTTCCACATTTTACAGCAACTAAAAGAACTTATTAATAATTATTAAATTATTATTTTACAGCACAATACCATTGGTGCCGTGTTGGAAAGAGGTGAAAAATTGGATGATCTTATAATGAAATCAGAAAGTTTATCAGTACAATCCAAAGCATTCTACAAGACTGCTCGTAAGACGAATTCCTGTTGCAGTTATGTCGGCTAAACTGCAATTAAAAAAAATATATACAAATTGAAAAAATAAATAATTAGATAAAAATCAATTTATTTGACTGGATACCAAAAAAAAAATAAGCTAATTTGCATTTGTGGAGAAGAAGCAAAAATAATCAGACATTTATTCCCTTTGATGTTTCTATAATTGACAACGCCGAAGGTGATAGATATTTTATATTTGTATGTATGTCAAAGAAAAAAAAAATATTTGTGATGTGAAGCATTTTCTTTTTTATAATAAATGAAGGAGGCCCATTGACCAGATATCGTTTAGTTAATTAAAAAAGATTATATATATTTTATAAAAAGTAACATCACTTCTCTCTTTTTTTTTCTTTTATTTATTTTAATAACCCTTTTAAACCTATTCTCATTGTAAATATTTTTTCAACAATATTATATAGTGGTTCAACCTTTACAATTTTTCTAAAACATTAAATCGATTCACTTTTCCAACTAGACTGTAAAAAAGCCACCCCTTCTAAAATGTAAAATTTGAGGCCTATCTCAGTCATATAATTTTTACTTTTTGTTAAAACTTTACATTATCCAAAATAGCATTATTTTTCCAATTTGTTTTATTATATAAGTATTATTTAATTTGTAATTATTTGGTTTCTTCTGTCCCCCGCAGCTATAATTCTACAAATAATACCAGTAGTTTGAGCTTAAAAAATATGAAACATTGTTTGATGTGCTTAATTTTTATGAAAAAATATGTTTCGATATATTGAAATTTATGGTGAAAAAGACAAAAAAAAAAAAAAAAAAAAAGGCCTAGCAGTAATGTTGTCTGTGTAGTATAAGTTCCATTAAGGAAAGTAATAAAGCTGATATTGTAATTTAATAAAAAATGTAATATGTTGTATGTGTATTTATTATTAAGGCAAAAATTATGAATATGGATTATGGATACTACTGTTATTAATGTTTGTGAATTATATATATTATAAAAGTGGTATTTCTCCATGAAGTAAAATGTCGATGTATATTATTATTATTTATATAATTATAATAAAAGAATGTTGTTAAAAATTGCTATTATTTCATTTTTCTTGAGAACATAGGTTTTTTTTTTATATCTATTTGTGTTTAAAATTTGCAATTTTATTAGAACACAACTCGGCTCATTTTAAAAAAATATCTTTTTCTGGAAAACATTATCCAGCTTAAGCGTGATGCATCGTTAAATCAGTTGGTAAAATGTACAATCAGCAATAACATGATTCGTAATCGCCCGGTTTGATAGAACTGGATCTTCCGGGAAGAAGTCGTAAGAGCACACTGTACGCTTACGCAGCGATGGAAGCTGTACGCCACATATTGAGGATATATTCTAATTATTATTTTGATGATAGAATTGTATAATAAACGGAAATAGCATTTTATAAGAAAACATAACCCCACCTCTCTCCTAAAAGCCGCCCTAATGAATTTTCCCAGAGAAATGTTTCAAATAAAAGTTGTAGCTCTTTGTATGTGATTTCGAGTTTAAAGAAAATCGTTGGAGCCATTTTCGAAAAAAATCGCAAAAAGTGAAAAAAAAAACACTCAGTGAAGTTGATTTAGATCTGAAACATGATTGGGATATGAATAGTCCTTGAAATAAATTTATCCCTATTGTGAAGGAAGCAAGAAGTAGAAAATTAGAATTTTAAATATATTTTAAAGTAGTTTAGAGACTAAGGCTGAAAAGTTAGCATGCAAAAAGATGAGGAATCGTTAGTGAAACACAAACATTTGGCCAAACTCTATTGTAGAAGACCCCATTGGAGTGCGGCAATCTAGTATAAATAAGAGACCAAAAGTGAAAGAAAAAAAGTCTTTCAGTTATACATAGCAGTCTTATACAGATAGTCAAGAAGTCACCAAGCGTTATTTTCAAGAAGTGTTCTACACTGTCACTCTGTTCGTATATTTAATTAAGCTCGTTTCTATGTAAAAATATATATCTAGTCGTACAAATATGGTTACCACTTTGTGATGAAACACACACACACATAGTAACATAACCTTACAACTTCCCACCACATATATACAACCAACAAGTGTGAATGTAACAGAAACATTAAGTTGAAGTGAACTCTCAACAAGAATTTAGTGAATTTGCCCTGACGATGGATGAAAATCCGAAACCGTCAGGAACAAAATCAATATGCATGCTACGACCGAAAAAGTATCAGACAATAAATTTTTATCTACAGCAAGAAGTGCTCATGACGCCCAACGACCCCACAAACAACGCATTTTTTTATAAAAGGCGATTGACAACTTATAATTTTACTATTTATAATGTCGTTTCAAAAGAAGAGGAATGTTTTATATGCCATGAGTGTCAAGGAGGAAGAGGAAGCTCTGAGATACTTCATGTTTGTTCCAGTACTTCCAAGCACAATCAAAAGATGTAAATGAAATCCGCTGTTTTAGTTACCGCTTTGGAGGACAAAATCTGAATCAGTTTGTCGCTGGCATGTGTATGTATGCTATATCAGTGCTAAATATTAAAAGCATTGATTTGAAATTCTTACCTCCGAACACTCCGAAATGGAATGCGATTCAATTCATTCCGCTATCGAAATTGAATTCAAGCGAGTGGAAAAAGTTTATTGGCCTGGGGATTGCAAGGCGATTGCGCGTAGTGCCCAAAAAAGGGGCACCAACCCAATAGGGTATGGGGCAACATTGAATTTAAAGACGAAGCATTTCGTGAAAGACAAGTTATCTTTTACGAAGAAAGATACAGATGGACAGCCGGTGCAATGGCAAAAAATGTCTTGGATTAGGTTTGAGGCCACCTTCCCAACTGTGTCAAGTTTAAACTTTTATGACAAAGAGTTTAGAATTGTCGAAAGTAGTGCAATTAAAACACGCTCTTCCAGCAATGTTTTCGGCAGCCTTTGTACAACACGCCCAAGGCTATCTCGAAAAAGAAATACGATGATATAATGTTATTTTCTTGCACACCACCGTCACTAGGTAAAGATTATTATAACTTTTATGCGACTTAACCATATTTTTCGAACATGAAAGATGACGAAGAAGAAGATAAATAAATGAATAGATATTTATATAAAATATTTAGTATTTTATTTCAAATAAATTAATAAACAAATTTTTATTTCAGAAATTTGCCTAAAAAATGGTTGTTTTTTTTTTTTTATTCCGGTCCCTATCTTATAGTTAGTTGTGAAAACTTAAATTATTTTTAGTGCTCAAAATAAAAACCAATTTGATATTAATTTTTTTTATAAAAATGGTTTCTATAACTTCAATAGGGTGTCCTTTACTAGATTCGTTGAAAAAAATCGACATTAATGCCTTTCCTTAAAGAGGTAACAATATCCTGCTGGCATGAATTTATGTTAGAGAATAAGGTTAGAGAGAATAATAAAGAGAGAGACAGACTGGCTGAATAATTAGAAAGTAAGTAGATTGTTGTGCCGGCCTTGTTCTTCAACTAGGAACAAGCAAGCAATCCCGAAGCCATCAGCTTCATGACGAAGCCGCTTTCACCTTTGCTAGGCCTGATTAAAAGGGTGGCGCTGAAGGGTGTTCTGTAACCACTTATTTTTTATTACCAGTTACGGGTGGGCAAACCCCGACTCCACAGCCAAATCTGGTTCCTACCAGGCTAAGGATCATTTTGGTCCTCGTTTTACACAGTCTTGGCATCATCCTTTTACTGATATAGCCCCCACTTTCAGAGCGCGTCATGCTTGCTTCGAAGCCAATCTCCTATAGCTGCCCGGATCACTCCTCTGGTTATCCCCAGGACAGGCTCTGGACCACTGAACGGAGTACTTGCCCCGTTTCTGGCCTGTTGGTCAGCTGTCTCGTTCCCTCGATCCCTGCATGTTCAGGCACTCATATCGGCTGTATGTTATTGTGCCTGGAGAATCTCGTCAATTCCTCTCGACATTCTTTGACTAGGGAGGAGGTGGTTCTGTAAGCGTCTAAGGCTTTCAGTGCAGCCAGACTGTCGGAGCAAATGCGTATGACTTTCTTCCTTTTGCTCTACGCAGGTTCTTCTCGGCACAGACCTTTCTGCAACCATAGGGGATCCACAAAAGACATCTTGATATAGGTCGCGGGCGAACGAGGCTCGCTCCCCTCTTATCAATCTAATGTATTCCTTATATTATGATAAAAATCTTATCTGTGATCAGAACTTACATACAAAAAAATGAATTCATTGCATTCAATTAAAGGAATTAAATTATGTACCGAACGAAAAAAAAGGTGTACAAAATTACAATTTAATTATGTTAATGAATCTGCCAGCAAATTTATGCGTTACTGGAGGTTAGTGAAGTAATATGAATTAAATAAAAAATAAAGCACGAGCGGGGGGTCCAGAACCTGTGCAATACGTGTTTATAATCGTATTCGCTCCGCTATCCCGGTTTGCTATCATGTGTTTTATATTGAAGCGGCGAATCGCCTGCACTCTATTCCTAGAGTTGTGCATGCACAAACTAGTACGCACTTATGAAGTGTATGTGCACTTACTTTTGGTAGTTTTCTTTCTTTCACCTTTTCAATTTTCTTCTTCGAAGTCGCAACTGCATAAAGCGAGGGGGTGTGCAATATGGAGGGAGGCGAAGAAAATAATGGAATAAGAATCCAATTGAGAAACTGAACTAAAAAACTTGATCTGACTGCTACTGCACAACAGAGGTGAGCATGTATGCCCTGGGCAAACATAAGGCGACTACTAACAAGTATACTGCTGCCCTTCGATTAGGCTCTCTTACTAGGAGCCTCTACAGCTCACCGTCCGGTGTTGATGGGCAGTGTTGGCTGTGGGTAGAGAACATTGGTTGGAGACCGGTAGTGCGCTAAAGAAGGCTCCAGGATCTTTCAGGTCGCATACCCCCTTAAAAAAAAAAACTAGTATAGCGCGCCGGGCCAGTACTTGAGACTAACCAGCCGCATAAAATCTATTGTTATTTTGTAGGTAAAATAGTGCGAAATTTACATTTATAACAACTTTTAATTTTTATAATTAACTATTTGATATGTGGCCTTAACACTCCCTTGTTCGAACAGTGGGATTTTATCAGATCAGCTAATTTTTATCGGCCCTGACCGCATTCGTTTGACGGTCGTGTAGAGAGGAGTTGAGTTCAACTTTTAAGTTTCTGTCACGCACCACAATTAGGGCTGATAAAAAGCATGCTACGACGGATATATTCCAGATATTATCCTCCATCATTACACACTTTGTTATCCCCACTGTGAACTACATAATAATTCGAATCTTAGTTGGTTTTCGAATGGAAGTGGATTTTGTGATCCAGATCCGACTTGTTGTTTACATAGAATAAGCTTCACACAAAAAAACAAATCTGGTGTGAAACACTCACACAACTTTCTCTTACTCCAGTTTTCAAAATTGTACCTAATTGACAAATTTTATGGTTTGTGTGCTAGTTTGGCTAAGGTACCGCCTCTTTGGTAAAGAGAAGCTGGTGCCAACAAGCCTCAGCCAGGGCCCTCTCTCGGACCTATTAAGTCTTTTAAGGCAAGCAGGACTCGAGAGGGTGCTCTGATTGACCACCTGGGAGCCCCCCCCCCAATTCCACAGTCCGGCTAAGGACAAATCGGGGGAGGGTCTCCAACTAGGGGGGTGCCACAATAGATCCTTGGGGTGTCGCGGTGGCGTAGGCTGCCAATTCCCCCGTTAGAATCTAATCTAATCTATGGCTTGTGTACCAAATTTGATGCAATTCTTTGGAGTTCGTTGAAAACTGAATATGTTCAGTTAAAGCGCACTTCTGGTTTACTAATTTCTTGAAATTCGGAATTTTGGCCATCTATTTATTTCTAATTAATTTTGTTCGGATGGTAGAATTGTATAATCAACTATGATAGCCCATTAGAAAAAAAACATAACCTTTATAGGACTTCACCAGGAGAAATGTTTCAAATAAAAGTTGTAGCTCTTTATATGTGTAGTTCACATTCCTAGTTAAAGAAAATCGTTGGAGCCATTTTCGAGAAAATACCAAAAAACTGAAGAATACATTTCAGTAAAAATGCACTTCCGGTCATCCGATTTTTTCAAACTCGAAATTTCAACAACACATTTAATTTTAATTAATATATTTAAATGACAGACTTGTATAGTAAACTGAAATAGCACTTAAGAGGAAAACCTACCCCCCTCCCCCAAAAGTGACCTTAAATTAATTTTCCCAGAGAAATGTTTTAAATAAAAGTTGTAGATCTTAGCATGTGTAGTTGATATACCAAGTTTGAAAAAAATCGTGGGAGCCATTTTTGAGAAAATTAAGAAAGTTAAAAATTACCAGAAAACTGAAAAATACTTTTCAGTGAAAACGCACTTCCGGTGTTCTGAATTTCTTCAAACTCGGAATTTCAACAACATATTTGATTCTAATTAATATTATTCAGCTGATAGAATTTGTGTAATAAACTGAAATAGCACTTTAGAGGACAACCCACCCACCCCTCCTCCAAAAGTGCCCTTAAAGGCATTTTCCCGGAAAAATGTTTCAAATAAAAATTTTAGATCTTTGTATGCTTAGTTGATATACCAAGTTTAAAGAAAATCGTTGGAGCCATTTTGGAAAAAAAGTGAAAAAACTATTTAGTAAAGTGGTACTTCCGTTGAGGAATTTTAACCGCTGACCTACTGTCAGATCTCAGTGTGATATCAAAACGGAATATCAAGTTTGAACTTTCTACGATTTTTCGTTTCTGAGCTATGCTGTTCACATACATACATATACACAGACCATTTGCTAAAAACCACTTTTTTGGACTCAGGGGACCTAAAACGGATATTTCCGGTGAAAACTCTACTAGGAGTAAGAGGAAGTAAAAAAAACTATTAATTTAGCAAAATCTGTACATTTTCAATAGAATGAGGCTACGCAACTTTTATACTGAACATCAATCACACTTATGGAGTAATAAGTTTCGTTAAATATTTTGTTATTTTCTTTAATATTACCAAAACGGAAGGCCATTAACAAATTGTATTTCAAACCGGTTGACAATTTAAAATACCCACTGATCACGTAGAAACAGAAGGAGACGGTGATCAATCGTGAAAAAGATGTAGGTAGAAAGATAAATACTTTTTTCTTCCATTTATTTTTAAAAGTAAAATAGAAATTTCCTTTAGAGCTTGTTGTAACAGGATGAAAAGTAAGGTTGGCTATAAAAATTTACAATTTTTAATTCACATTATATATTATTTCTGTATTCATATAATACAAATACAATCCTCTTAAACCCAATTGTTTAATTTTTTGTTTTTGTTTTTAAAGACTTGGCAAAATTAAAGTAATTAAGTGTTGTATAATGGTTCATCAAATAAATTACTATTAATTAATTAAGTTTTAATAAGCACACTTTTTTTTTTTCTTTTTTTTTTTTTTTAAGAAACAAATCAATAAAAGTACTTGATAAAATTTTCTGTATTGATATTTTTTTGACATCTATTTTTCTAAATCCATAAAGAGACACTAACAATAGAGTTATTTTGGTTATTTAAAGATGATTAAATTTCAAGTTTAAAACACAAGAATAAAAAAAAACAAAAAAAAAAAACTTTAATTCTCTGAACTAAATTTAATAAACGTTTAATAATCCATTATTATGTTACAATTCCAAAATAATGTAACAACATAAAAGAAAGAGCCTTGTTTTTATTATTATTAAATAAGAATGGATAAACTGTTTTAAATCCATATTTTAAATAAAAATGAAATCAAACTTCTTCTTTTTTCAACATTGTTTAATATGTAGATATTTGTTTCTTTTTTTTTAACCTTTTACTAAGGGTTTATAATTTTTCAACGATCCTCTAAAATGATTATATGCCTTAATAAAGGGAGGGATGAGAATTGACTTTATTATATATAATAAATCATATTTATATTAATATTATAATATAGATCGATTTTACTTTTTTTTTTTAGATGGTGGTTCTACTAAAAACAAAAACGCATTTACGATCGGCCGTCTGTATCACCACCACCTTCATTATCACAGTTCGTTTTATTATCACTTTTCTTATATCTTTCTGTTTCTGCTTGTTCTTCTGCTTCTTCGTAATTATCATGGCCAGCCTTTAATTCACCTATAGTCGATTGATTTTGTTGTTGATTGATGGCTTGATTGTTTACATTTGTTATCGCTGGCTGTAATTTTGGTCGAACTGGAACTAACTGAGTACTTTCTCTGAGGAAGAGACAAAATAAATAAAAAAAATACATTTTTATAATAATTGCAGGTAGAGGTTTTTCAAAAAAATAATTGTGAGCTATACGGGTGCTGACACTCGCTTAACTACCATTCTTCCATCACTATCTGCCTCTACTCACTATATCGAATGTATCGATATATCGTTGCGAAAAAAATATCAGAAAGGTTGATTAGTTGTGATGTTTGTAACTATATAGCTCGAATTAACTTTTTATTATTATTATTTATTTAAAATAATAAATAAATTATCACTTACTTGATGATAACATCTTTTTTCATTGAAGGTAGTAATGACGGTACTTTACGATGACCCGATTCCCGCTGAACTACTTCTAGTAAAGAATAACTTGGAAGCCAGCACTAAAAAAAAAAACAAATTTTTGTTTGAAACATTTGCACGACTTTCTTAAAACTAAACAAAAATTCAACAAATTACTATTTGTTTTTAATTTTACTTTTTTTTTTCAAAAATCTATAGTAGGTCGACCAAAATTTCTCGATCCTCGGTAATTATAAGAACTATAGACGATTTTGCGCCAAAGGATATGAAGATCAGCCGGTACATTCTCATGACGGAAGGTTACCTACATGCTATTCTTAAGCAATGAAAAAAAAAATCTAACATGAAACTCTAACATGACTTTCTCGACTTCTCAAGGTCTAACTTAAAAATTGGAAGTTTACTAAATCTTTAATTGCCCTACCAGCGAAGTAATAGACCCAAATACGTAACACCGAATTGTCTATGGCTAAGTCTAATCCGTAGCTGTACAAAAACCCCCTCATAAAATGAATTTTCTCGGAAGTTTACCGAAACGTTACTGTCGCACCTAAATGGAATATCAAGTTTGAACTTCATTTCTTCGTTTCTTGAATCACGTACAGATTAGTTTTTAAAAAGTCCTTTATTCGAACTCCAATGTGACATCAATTCCGAAAATTTGACAATTACAGTATTTCCTCATCACAGCAATAAGAGAAGTACATGGTAATTTTCTATATATTAACTCACATTATATATTATTATCCTTATTATCCTTATCCTTACTAGTAGTAGATGGATTTTTTTTTTAGGTTGAGGGTACAGTGCATGCAACCTGAAAAATTTATTGTGTCCTTGGTGCCTTCACCGTGCTAGCCTTATCTTACAGATAACACTGTCCAACCCCGGATATAGGCGCACACTGGAAGAGAAAATCAAAGGGCAGCGAACCTTGGATCTCTCTTACCACAGAGCCAATTTATCTATTCAGTACTGTGCTCCTACTTCAAACTTCAAGCAATTTCGGACAAACCCTGCAGTCGTTCTATAAATATATTGCTTTCATACAATTGAAAAAATAATCTAAAGCTGAAGCCTTACGTCGGTCCTCAAAGGCTTCCTCGACCTTGAATCAAGGGGCTAGCCAACCCTACATCCACGCCGTGAGGACAGGGCAACGCGCTCCTAGAGCGCGGCCAACAGGGCACAGGCGGGCCTGGCGGCAAACCCACCGCAGGCCACCTCATTTCACCGTTCCCCTCCTGGTCTCCTATCGAACCCGATCCTTTACACCCTCCATCGTGGGATGGGAGGTGGGCTAGCCGTCTCCTCAGAAAAGGGGGACTCTGCGAACATCCTAGAGGCCGAAAGAGTGCTCACTCGATTAGAAGTGAGTAACAAGGGGCTAAATACCAGATTATGGAAGACTGGGGATGCTTTCCCGTGGAAGATGCCTGTGGACGTTTTCCATGGGCAAGGGGTCATTGCCAGAGCTGAAAAGGTTAGATATGTCCTCAATTTTTGGTTGGGGCAGGTGAATTTTAGACACAACCCCCCCCCCCCCCACCGCCAAGAAGCAAAGGCTCAGAGGAGGCAAAGGCGATGCAGATGGAGGAGGATCCGCCAAGAGCACCATCAAGGCAGATTTGCCAGACAGAAGGAGGAATTCCCATGGGTGCAGCCCGCCGAAGGAAGCGGTACCGACTTGCTTCACAGGCCACAGGGCCAGGAGCGGTTGCCGGCGACCGTGGAAACTGAGGGGTGGCTCCGGGTCGTCGTCCCGGCCAACGTCCTGCCCTCTTCGGCGGCCTAACATGGTAGTCAAAACACGGGTAGGCGAACCTCACCATGCAAAGGCCGCTTCAGCCATGCTTAGCAGGAGGTTCGACAGGGAAGGGATATGTAGCCCTACTGCAGGAGCCATGGTGTCATGGAGCAGGTGTCATCTGAGGACTAAATCCGAAGTTTGGTAAGGTAGTCAAAATTCAAAATTAGAACACGCTCCAGGCCACCGTACCTAGCACATAGCGCCAAAACCAGTGCATATGGTCACTTAGCCTTGCCTACATACTAGGCAAGTTACCATCCCTGCCACGTGGAGGCGGACCTCTACATATCCGTCTAGTCCTTCGCATTTCCGCTACTTCGCGGGCAAACTCAACAGTCTTTAAAATTTATGGCACTTTTCGTCACTTCTTTACAATCTCCCGGCCAGTTCTATCCCCTTCTTTTCAGCTTGAAATCCATGTGGATTCTTGCCTCGTCGAGAGAGGATATCGGAAGAGAACGTGATGCATTCGCAATTCGGGGAATCTTTCAATCCCAGCGCATGGAGCTTAGAATTGAACTCCCCGTGGCCCGTGAAATATTGCGTTACGGTTTGAGACGGCTCCAGCTATCGAATCGACAGTCTGTGATGCAGATTCGATGAAAATCTCATATGTGGTTCTCCCTTTCTGTGCTTATCCCAGCGTCTTTGGCACTACCCAATCTCGTACTCTCGGATCTTTTTCTTTGCAAGGGCTGGAGGCGTCTGACTGGACAGCTCCTCACTATCAAGGACAATCATTCCCCCTTTCTTATACTTATGGGTAAGGGCCCTCATTTCTACGAGGAGATCAAGCGGCATCACACCAGGACCACCGGTAAGGGAGACTGTGGAGGATGTCACAAAGGCCCTTGTTACAGAGCACAAAATGGCTCTGCATTCGTAATAGAGTGCCGCTGTACGACTGCATGTCTAGCTTGTCAACCTAACGGGCAGCTGCGTACGTTGCTGCGAACATTCTCTATCACGCCCCTACAGATGGTTAGGGACATGCCATCTGCAGCCCCCACTCACCACGGGCTACTCGTTTTATTCCCTGTTACAAGTTGAGACATCTGGAGGCATCCCACTGAATATGGGGCTTAAAAGAAAGCTTCAAATCCAGCAGCACGCCCAGGTACTCATACTGGGTCATGTGGACTATTCTGTGATCGTCCACCCTAATCTAGGGAGGACGACAGGGATGAAGCTTGCCTTTCATTAGCATCACTTTAGACTTCTTGAACGAAATCTGCAGCTTCTTCCCCTGACACCAATTCTTTATTCGGGACACTACAGCGCTAGCACACTCCTCTAACTCCCGACGATAATCTCCATGAACCACTATTGCAAGGTCATCAGCGTATGCAACCGAATCACAAAATCCATATTCTCAATATGCTTTAACAATTCATCCATAAGTATGTTCCACAGGAACGGGCCCACCACCGAGCCCTGCAGACAACCTTTAGTTATTGGCCCTGAAATCTCGTCGGCTTGAGTCACTAGCACCTCTACCCTTTGGATGAGGTAGGTTTGAATCAATTTCAGAAGATTCGACGGACAATCTCTTCTTCTGAGTGACTCCAAAATAGTCGACCAACAGACATTATCAAAGGCCCCAGCTATGTCCAGGAATAGTGTGAAGACGTATTTGTGCCCACTGCCACGCACCAACTCCAAGATCTTAGATATCGCATCTGTCGTCGATCTTCCCGATACAAAACCATACTGGCTGGAACTGAATCTCATAAAGCATCAGTTTCTCCAGCAGTTGCCCAAAAACCGGAAGGAGTTGTATCAATCGATACGACTTTGCATCATCGATGGACTTGTTCCCACCTTTATACAATACTTTGACCAGCCCTGTTTTCCAATGACTGGGAAAGTATCCCAGTCTCAGGCATCCATTAAAAAGGTCAAGCAGATACTGGATTAGAGCGCCCTCATTTTTCCGGACAATTTCTCCGTTTATCATATCCATTCCTGGAGCCTTTTTATTCTCAATTTCGCCAATAACAACTTTTACATCATATACAACAAATTCTATTATGGATTCATCAAGAGCAGGTGACTCATATGCTGCTTCGCGATGACCTTTTTGCAAATGAGTGTCGTCCAGAGGATTATCCTCGGATTATAAGTAAGTGCTGGGTTCCGGCACCCGATACTGTATATTTAGATAGTCTATATTTAGACTAGCTAGTATCAGGTCCGTCTTCATCTTATTTGCCTGCACCTTGTAAACAATACTCCAACGATCTCTATTGCTTTCTGATTCCACAAACTCCCGCCAGCTTGAGGTCTTGGCCTGGGACACCATCTTTTTGTATCGCCTTTGGGCACCTCGATACTCATCTAAATAACTTTGACGGGATTCATTATTCTGTTCCCGTTGGTATCGTCTTCGCTTCCAACGAGCTGGCTCACGCGAAATCACGGACAGCTTCGTTGTATCGGCCTTAATTTGATCAGTGTTCTCCAAAATTCAGAGCACTGCCATTTCCAAGGCCTGCGGCTTTTTCGCAGTCTCAGTGTCGGCTGCAGCGAGTTTTCCCCCAAGCCAAGTGAAGCGGGTGACTATCTCATTAACGAGGGCCGCCACTTCTTACCCGTCTTATTACAGAAGGCAGTGGAGGTGCTAACACCGCACCTATGCAGAATCTTCAGAGGCTGTTTGGCCTGGGGATTCATCCGAGAGCACGGCAAAAGGTGAAGGTCGTGTTTCTCCCAAAAGTGGGGAGGACAGCAGATCAAACGCCAATGTTATTTAGACCAATAAGCCTGTCTTCCTTTCTTCTGAAGACGATGGAGAGGATTGACAGGTTCATTAGGGACGAGATTTGAAGATGTGTCTCTTAATAGTTGTCAGCATGCCTATAAGGCAGGGAAATCCGTGGACTTAGCGTTGGATAACATAGTCAGGCACAGAAGCTTGACAAAAAATAAATTGCGGTAGCCACCTTTCTGGTCATAGAGGGGGCTTTTAGTAATGCATCCTCAGAGTCACTAGTGGATGCACTGACGAGAAGAGGTGCACATCCAACGAAGGGGTGCACGATGCAATGGATCAGGAGTAGTGTATGGGGAAGGAGTAATATAGCCACTATAGACAACTCATTTCTAGAGGCCAGAGTGAGTAGAGGCTGTCCGCAGGGAGGCGTCTTGTCACCATTATTGTGGACGTTATTGGTCGACGATATTCTGGCCAAACTAACCGCGGAAAGTTTTCCTACCGACGATCTGGCAATCGTGGGAAGAGGGCGATTCGCGGATACGCCTCGGAGCGCACTCAGAGGGAGCTTAATATTGTAAATCAATGGTGTAGGTCGGAAGGTCTCTCCATTAATCCCCACAAAACTTAAGTGTTCCTTTTAGAAAGAAAGAAATTTACAAGGCTTAAAACAGGCGGTAGTCGGAGGGGTTACTATCCCCTTTGCCATGGAAGCCACATATTTGGGAGTCACGTTTGACCAAAAGCTGACATGGAATTCTCATATCATTCTCATATGAATTCTCATATTCATTATTACACACAAAGTTAAAATCGCCATGAGTAGGTATAAGAGGCTGTGAGGTACAAGTTGGGGATTAAGCCTAAAGATGACCCAAAGATGGATTTGAGGCCATGAGGCAAAATAAGGCGGCTGATCGCCCAGCCCCGGAAGGTTCCACTGGAACCCTTATCGAACCTAAACCCCAGGAGTGCATCCATTAGAGCATGGATGCACGATCGATCACGGTAGAACCCCAGGCCAAAGGCAGGGAAAACGTTCATTCATAGTTACTTGCCCAGGCTAACTGCAGAATTACTCCAACTTGGTCGGGGAGGCCATAAGGATAGCAGTTTGGTCCTCCCTGGCCATTGTAGACTTAATAAGCACATGCACCGCATGGGCCTGGCAATGGAGGAAAGAGCACTGCATGTCTTGTGGCTGAGGTTTCGCGTTCTTTGGAGAGAAGGTGACGCCTGCAAGCCTCAGGCACGACTATTAAGTCTAAATAAGGACTCGAGAGGGTGCTCTGATGTGAGGAGCTCTTAACCGAATACCTAGAAGCCTCCCTAGATCCATAGTTCAAATAAAGGACAGGACTGGGGAGGGGACTCCAACTTATGGAGTGCTGCAATAGACCCTTAAGGGTCGCGGTGGCGTAGGCTGAAGAGCCAACCCCCATTGAATCTAATCTAATCTAAGCCTTACGTCATATTCCCGCTCAGAATATTACAAATTTCAACTTCGTACGATTTTTTTATTTTGAATCCCACAGACGAAATCCAGGTCATTATCTAACGCGTTTCGTGCAGTCCGAAGATTTCAAAAATGTATATTTGTGAATACTCAAAATACGAAAAGAATTCATTATTTTCCCATGAATTAATGAAAAAAAAATACAAGATGTATGTTAAAATTAAAAATTACCTTGTCTTTATAAGCAGTTGCAACAATATTTCTATTTGGTTCTGGATCGTATGCAATCGATTCAACTCCAAAATGTTCACAGTATTCGTGGACAAACTGTCGTTTAGCAGCTCCCATCGACTGGAATGAGTAACTACGACTCTTCTGTCTAGACTACAGGGCAAAAGTGGATTTTAAATTAAGTACAAGAAACAAAACAAAAATACAACTTAAAGAAATAATAATAATATGAAAACAAAATTTAAAACACTTACAGTTTTTGCAAGTTGTACTAATTGTGTAAGTTTATCGTGAACCATCTCACAAAAACGGCGATCTTTTTTAGCCCACTGTTTCATCGATTCAGAATAACGTGGGTTTAATTTGGAGCTTAAATCTGGATTAACTATTTGTAAACCGATAGCCAGACGTAAATTTCTTTCTTGCAGCTTGCATTCATCATTACACTCCAATCTAAAGTAAAAACAAATTATAGTTTATTTTAAATAAATTAAAATTTATGATGGTTAGATTTTGTATTTTTTAGCTCTTGAAAATGACTAGTGTCGAAAGGTTAAAAGGAGAAATAACGAAACATTTTCGAGTTTATAAATTTTTAATTTTCAGGGGCCTTAACTGAAAAAATAGACTGTCAATTCTATTGTTGACAAAACGATAAAGCTAATAATATTGCTATTTAATTCGTATATTTATAATTGAAGGAAGTGTGAGAGTTCAGGGGAAAATGTGCTGAATTTATTCCTCTTCCAAGGTCAGCTCCCATGCCTATCCTTTACGATTTAAATTTATTTTTTTATTTACAGTGTTTTCAAGTTTTAATAAGCTATAAGCTAGGTCTATAATAGGAAGAAATAAACCGAATATACATATAAATAAACTTTTAAAAATGGTCGAGCTTTATTTTTATATTGTGCAATTTAAGGCAACAAGACTAATAAAATAAAAAAAGACATAATAACTGTTTATACTTAAATTCTTACGTTTTCAAGCTCATTCTACTAGCTGCCAAAGCAACATCGCTAGTATCCACGGATTTACCCGCTCTCACATCTGCCATTTTAGCTGCAAGTAAGCTAGTAGCTATTCTATTATATTCAGAAGAATTTTCCGAACATGTTCTTGTCACAACTCTACGCCCACATTCGCATGTAACTTGTACCTGTAATCATAATAAAAAAAAAGAAGCACAATCACTTTAAAAAAATAAAACATTTTAGTAATATTCACTATTTATTTATTAGTTCAATATACATTGCAAAATAGAAATAGAATTGTTTTTTAATTAAAAATTTCATCTTTTTTTTGTATTACCTTCGTTTGACATGGTTGATTAGTAGGACAAGGACGATCAGGATGGCAAGGTGCACCGCAAGGATGATCGCATACAGACTGTCTTGGAACTGTACAAGCTTGGGTACATGGACCGGCAGCATTGCATGCATCCGCATGGCACAACCGATTACATTTATGTCCACAGGGTAATGCTCGTCCGCAGGCACGACCACAAGAGAATTCTCCCATATGGCAAGGAACTGCTTTTCGCAACTGAAAGTAACAATACAAAAAATATCAAATACTAATTTATGAAATGAAATAAACTTATTTATATAAATGTATAATACTGTAATGACAGCGAAGATTTTTTCTATTAAAGTATTCTATTATTCAAATTTTATGATATAAACTTCTATTATTAGTCTAAAATTTTAGGAAGACGACTGTCTGACATTCTACGGCATGCTAGAGGCTCGGATAACTGGCTTTCAACCTGGAGACCCGGGTTCGATTCCTGGTGCCAGCAAAATACTATTAGCCGTGGAGGTCCCGGCTTTAGAATAGGCCTACGGTATTCCCTGCCTGTCGTAGAAGGCGACTAGAAGGGAGACCCTGCACTGGAAATGACGTATTTTTAATAAAACATGCTCTAAGTCCTTGTGCGGACATTAAAATCTAGAAGTATTTTCAGAACTGCATACTTCTAGAAACAGAATGGGGGGATTCCTTTCTCACAGCCGAGAAAGGAGACCCCCTTTGGCGTTGGTCTGTGGCGCCTCCATCGCCCACCTTTCGGGGTGCAATCAGCCTCTGGCTCGCCACGTTGGGGATTCCCTCCCCCAACTCATCCTGATCCTTTCCCCTTGCAGGGTTGCCCGTAAGTATACTGGGTTACTGATACCCCTGTACTTGAGGCAATGGACAGGAATCAGTGGATGGACTTGGTGGTATACATCGAGCGTGCGATCAGTCACGCTAGCTCGTTAGAGTTGAAATACTGAACTGCGGGCGCAAGCTACTATCCGAGCCATTGCTTGCAATTGAGGTAGGATTCGTAGTGGTCGTGGTTTAAACAGCAGCTCCAAGGACTGCAGTCATGAGTTGAGCGGGAAGAGACTCGCTATATAAAATGGAACCCCGGAACCAGCCCGTAAGTTGGTAGCGCACTTGCTGGGTGTGCGCGGTTCACAGAGCCTGCTAGAGTTTGCCTTCTTCAGCTTCTGGGAGTGAAGTGTGATCTTCACGTGATCACTTTGCGCGCTGGTTGAGCGTATCTCAACCTGCCTTTAAATGGGTCAAGCGTGGGGTGCCAGGGTTCGGCACTTCTGCTATGGTCGGGCATAGCACTAAACGACGCTTCCATAGTAGACAGCCTTCTCTGTTAAACGATCCCGTTGCTTGCAACGGAGGACCGGTAAACCCCAAGAGGGTCGGAACGGTCCAAAAAGATCCCCAAAATACATTAGCCGAAACGGGGTTGTCGGGAAAGAATGTCTGACATTCTGCCAAGAAGTTACTTCAACCCCTTCTCGGGAACATCCACTTATCTAAACTTTTATTTTTGCACCAGTTCTAATGTTTTCGTATAAACTGTTCCAATTTTCTTTTTTCAGATTTCCTTTGTTCATATTTTTTTTCCTGATATCTGGATATCTTCATAAAAATGTGGGCTCGTCAACAATGTATCAAGAACGCTTATCGAAACTGATCATCATAAAATGAAGCAATATATTATTGGGAAAAAATCTCTGAGCACTGCTTCACCCGAACTAGTGAAGAAGCAAAAGTATCTTAATTTGTAGTCGAACTTTTAAAACTCACAATGCATTTTATACCTCACTAGTTATATCATTTTATTAGAAATATGTTTCCGACATAGTTGTGACATTAGGCTTTCTCTACTCTGAACAGGAAGTGAGCTAGCCACTTCTTCAAGAAACTAGATGACTCACCGGGTTTCGCAGCGAAATAATGCGAGCAACACTTACACTGACATCTCCCCACCTCAACAGGCTTTTAGAAGTAGTTTTCTGGGTAACTTTTTGGTTTTAGTATTCTAGACAACACTAGTTCATCAATATTTGTATGACCTTGCCATCATCAGATTTATTTACTTTTACAGAAGAGTACATACAATATATGTCTTTCCTAGATAAACAAGGAAGCCACCATAGGTCTTTTAGTCGCAGTGGTTTGGCTTTGTAGCTACTCATTCCACATATCTACTTTAGCTAGAAATCCTTCAGGCTGTCATTTCAATTTGCGGTACGATTACACCAACCAGTTGCATAGTACTAAAAATAACTATTCTGATGTCTTTTTTTTTTCTATATTGGGCCTAGTAGAAGATACAGGGGACGCAGCATTACAGAAAGAAATCTCAACAAAAAAAAAAACAAAAAAAAACACTGTAAAAATTATATTTTAAAATTCAGTTATTTAAATGTTACCTCATGTGCGCCAAAACAAAAAGTGGAGGTAAGTACGGAACAGGGTGGGCACTCCGGCCACGAGTGACACGAGTGAAGTGGTTGATGTCCGCAAGGATGTGAACGAGAACAAGGCTCTGAGCAAGCTGGCGGACGTGTACCACAAGGCACTGGTGGCATAACAACAGTCTTACCGCACTCGCAATGCAACTCTTCGAAACCTAAAAGAAATAAAAAGTAAAAAAAAAAAAAAAAATCGTAGGGTAAATATTATTAATTATTAGAGATATATAATTTGACATATACGAAAGATAAAAAAATCAGAATTCTAAGATATATTTTAAGGTATTATTCTGAATTTCTGTTCTTTTACTTATAAAAATATTAGTTAAAGAAAGTGTACGCAGTAAAATAATGTTTTAATGTGGGTACAAACAATATTTATTTGAAAGAAAGTAATTTACTGAGTTCAGAGAAATTTACTGGATGTATTATTTGCCCAGCCCTCACATGAGAGCGAGCGTGTATGGCCATCGAACGCGTGCAGTAAAGACACATTCCCATATTTCTTGAAATAAATTTTCCCCTGCAAAATCCTCCCGATTTTCTTCACACTCGGAAATTTGGCAATATATTTAATTCTAATTAATATATATGGAAGAGATTAGCACAGTGACCGCGCGCTGGGTTAGTAACTCAGAGGTCCCAGGTTCGAGTTCAGCAGTGCTGCCCTTAGATTTTCTTTTCCTACAAGACTCCACAACTCACTCTCCGGTGATGGTCAGTGTTGTCAATAACGAAAACATTGTCCGGAGGCCGGCAGTGCACTAGAAGGCTCCGGGCGCCAATTACCACAGATATTGATGAAGCGTTCACAAAAAAATATTTCAAATACACTAACCGGTTAGCGAGTACAAAGTTGAAAGAATACGTTGGAGTCGTTTTCGGGAAAATCTCAAAAAGTAAAAAATGCCCTCAATACAAAGTGGTACTCCTTCCGATTGACCGTTTTTTATCAAAACCTTATTATCGGGTCCCCTGATATTAACTTAAACGAAATAAGTTATATCGTATTGAACTTTCGGCGATTTTCCTTTTTGAGTTATGCTGACCATATTCGAACATAGACCAATTTCTAAAAACCACTTTTTCGGTGTCAGGGATATCAAAACGTGTATTTCCGATGAAAACTCAATTTCGGCAATTTTATACGATCGCAATATTTCCTCTTACTAGCTGTAAAAAGAAAGTAATAAATAAAAAAAAATACAAAATGTAGATTAAATTTGAGACTGTCTTCAACTACAAAGAGGAGGTTATGATATGCAAGTTAGGTTTTGTGTACAATATGATTTATATTTTATATTTACTAATATTAATTTAATGTTATGTTGATTTAAAAATATGTTTTATTCTGTATTCTCATTTAAAATCTGTAAAGTGTAAATGTTTAAATCTGTAAAGTTGGAACGGAGAAGAAAATTTTGTTGTTCCTGCCAGCTAACATTAAATGGATTATTATTAACGCCAAACTTAAACAAAGCATTATAATTAATTGATTTTAGTGGAATAATTGGTATAATAATATAGTGATGTAGGAAAAATTTAATTAAATTAAAATCATTATATTTGTAAAAGAAATTTCTAAGAAATGAATATAAAGAACATACTGGCTGCAAGGCAAGGCATGCAATGCCCTTTGTGACAGAGCTGGGTGCATCTGTGCTGACCACATGATAGATTCTTGTTACATGGCAGAGGACATACATGTTCAACATCAATACAGCATAACTGATTGCATTTATGCTTGCCGCAAGAACGTTTCTGGAAAATAAACAAACAATTTCAATTAAGTTAGATAATTGTATTCCCAAAAAAAGTTTTTTGTCAAATTTTAAAAAAGAAATAAAATCATCAAATAACCTGCAGAGTAAAGGGTGTAATTTATACAGATTTTAGTGTGTAAATGGTGTGTCATAAAGAGGAACCCACTGCTCTTAAAAGATCTATTACGGCTCCACTGGATTTATAGTCTTTGTATATAAAATTTAGTTGTCTATAAAATATACAATGTGTTGTGAGCAGTGTGTGAGCTAGATGGCACCGTAAGCGGAAGTTATAGTAAAATGTTCGGAACCTTTTTTTCCGTTTCCCTATACATCCCTATACCATTTATATAGGAAGTAAATGATTTATATCAATAAGAACATTGATATATCAATGATTTATATTCAATATATTTATTTGAAAAACAAAATATAACTCAATGAACAAAATTAAAGTTGAAAATAGAAAAAAATAGTACTAAATTATTAAATACAGAAAAAAAAAAAAATCAAACATAATAAATAAGTTTTTGAAACTACTGACTGCCTTGAGCTTGAGACTTTCAAACAAGCGAAATGACATCAAGGCGAAATCTTAGTCAGCGCTAATCTCAAATCACCCCCTCTGAATAATATCGTTATTCATGGCTTTGGTTTTCAATTGTATGACGGTGCTTAAACCCATAACCAGATACACTGAGGGAAAAGCCAAAAGCAATAACCTAATTTCTTCCCACAGGAGAACGTATGAAACTTTCTTTTCACACAAAATATTTCGTATCCACGCTCATTAAAGGTTTTCATCAGTCATGCTTGAGGCAATTTATTTCTGATTGTTACACTTTCCTTTTATTTAAGATGCTTTGTACGATTTTTTTTTTCTTCCTTTTGGGTAATTTCTTTTGTAATTCTTTTTAGTTTGTACATCTTCCACGTGGTTGTTTATTAACTATAAATATTTTGTACTTCTTGTATAAAGACTCAACTTGTGAAATATTTTTCACAAATTCACGTTTTAATTATATTTTTTTATGTTGATATCCACTGTTTTCCATAGCTTTAATCGCCCATTTTGAGAACCACTAAGCTAACCCACATGGCTGCAGACAACAATTTTTGCAGGCACATACACTGCATAGTAGGTAAAGTATGCCTATTTTTTCAGACGTGCTTAACGTCCAACTATCAAATTAGGTGTCATGTAAGGGAACATATTTTACTATTACTACTTTATTAACGAATAAATTTACCAGATATACGCAGGATTCGAACTGGAGGCCTCCCAGTTACAAGTCCGTGCTCATATAAATTTACTAGATATACGCAGGATTCGAACTGGAGGCCTCCCAGTTAAAGTCCGTGCTCATAACTACAACACCAACATCAGACCCCTACTGTGCACTATGGCACACTAAAAGTACTGTCGTGACTACGGGAATACAATTTTTACAATATACGTTTCGAATCCCCATAATGAGTGGCTACTCCTTCAGAGAATCCTGACATTCCCAACAATAAAAAACACGCCCATATTACATACAGGGCTGTAGAGTTAGCTCATTTATATAACTATTTGGAAACAACATACTAACAGTTCACATACAAACAATCTTAAAATATCTTACTCTTCCATCTTGATGAACATTTTTATAAATTCAAAGAGTTTCAAGGAATTCTGAACATGTCTAAATTTCACTGCATTGCAAAAAAAAAAGGAAAAGTGAAATACAAATAATAAAATACCTTAGTACATCTTTTCTGACATCTAGCATCAGTTGGCGAAGTGGTAAGCTGTGCACAAGGAAGATCTTTGGCCATAAATCCACATCTACACATCACAGGAGTAGTCAGATCACATGGAGGACAATCGCCTTCATGACAAAACGCCTTACAGAAATGGCGGTTATCTGTAATAAAAAGTTAATTCCACAAAACTCAAAATTTAATAAAATCTTTAGGATGTATTAGAGAAAATAATTAATAAGACATTAGTTATGTTCAGCCATAAGCTGAACTAAGACTAGTATTCATAAAAATTAGACATGATAATATTTAATCCATTCACTGATATAATTTTAGGGACTATATTTATTAGAATCGAGTTGGAAATAGAATAGAATTTTATCGGCATTTTTTTTGCTTTTAGTCTTTTACTTGATGATAGTGACTTAACTGTTCATGTTTAACATTGTTGCATTCAGTAAGGCCTACTTACAAGCACATATTAGACCCGCATAAAGTAACGCCAACAGTTTTTATTACTAGTACAGACATCAATCTCCAGCTTGTGTTCTAAGAGCTTGAATAGTGTCAACATTTAACTATAATAACTGACAGTCCGCCATAATTTCATTAATCCCATTTTTTACTTTCTCTTACTCTCCAGTAAGAAAAAGTATTGCGTTCGTGTCAAATTTCCGAAATTGAATTTTCACCGGAAATATATGATTTGAGAACCCCCTCAATATGAAAAAAATATTTTTTGCGAATGGTCTGAATGTGTATGTGTGAACAAAATACATCAGAAGGAAAAATCGCAGATTGGTATTCCAAACAAAAAACGGAAATTGGTATTCCGTTTAGTTACTTCCACCGCATCTGACACGAAAGTATAGAGCAAAATCCATCAACCGTGCAATTTTACCGAATGTTTTCTCGTGTTCCGCGATTTTCTCGAAAAAGACCCGAAAGATTTTCTTTAAACTTCGAACACTACACACGACAATTTTTTTTCAATCTCAAAACAGTTTTCCCGAGAATATTGTTCTGGGGGAACAGATGCGTAAAATTCATGATTTTTACCTATATAATGTTAATCCATTCTATCATATAAAATAGTAATCTTGTTACGATTTTGTGAAATGCGTTAATATTGGAAATTCGGCTGGACGGATTTTCAAATGGGAAATCGGTTAATGGAAAAAGTTTTTGCCAGAACAACTCACTGAGTTTTTTTTGGAAATTTTTCCGATAACACTACAGTAATTTTCTGCAATTATTATTTATTATTCGTCTGTGGAGAGGGATCAAAACCTACGCTATTCAAAGCTCCGCTGGGCCCATATAGCTACCCCAAAGAAAAATAACAAACTTGATCTAGAACAAAAATCCAGACTCGGGTCTAACCGATCTAAGATTCATCGCAGTCCGGACAAATCTAACATTACCTTAAAGTCTAAGCTCTTCCACAAACATCCTGTTCCGGCCAAAGATCCTGAATCTAATTTTCTCACAACCCATGCCATCAGTCATAAGATGGATGGATGTTTTATCTGTCTCAGACTCTGCAAAGGGGGCCTGGCATGATCCCCATTACAAAGAATTGTCTCCTTAAACCACAATGTCCAGTAAGGGATCTAACCACATACTGGTGAGAGAGGTCCGTGAAAGACACAGCAACATCTCACATAGCTCTGTCCGGACCCCCAATGAACATCTTAAATTGCCGACAACCCGCTGTGCTCATCCATAGAGATGAATACTGGAAGCTAGACAGATATATCATTACTGATTCGGGACCAATGAAAGGGAGAGAGGCACCTAATTTTTGGCAAACCTATGCTCCTTCTCATTCCAAAAAATGCATATGACCTGGTACTCAGACTAGAAGAACATCCTTCAAAGAAAGCTCTTCCAGTATTTTAGAATATTCTAGAACCAACCTGGAAGTAAAAACACATGAACTCATAGCCTTCAACGAAGCTTGATTGTCCGAACAGATACAAACACCTTTTAAGTTAGTCTTATGTACCATTTCATCCAAAATACAACAAAGAATAGCTAAACCTCTGCCTGGAAAACAGTGATCCATTCAGCAAGAGATAATGCCAAATGATCTCCTGTTTCAAAATAGACCGCAGCTCCAGACCTACCATCCATTATGGAACCACCGGAGGTAATTATCAGGTATCGCACCTGACGGACCCAATCTTAACCAGTCTTCCCTAGTAAATAACCTGATACTGTAAGCATGATCGAAAACAAAAGTCTTTAACATTTTATAAGAAGAAAAACTGGTAACAGCAACCTTTAAAAGCATTTCGCGATAAATGGGAGAATGAACATATCGCTTTCCCTGCCAAAATTTGCCTGTTTAATCTATAACAGGCTTTCATTGTCAGATTTTTCACCGCCACAAAGGTTGGTGGGATTCCCAAGAAAGTTCCCATTGCATCTGTTGGCGTGATCCGCATCGCACCAGTCACCGCCAAACAAGCCAAGCTTGAATATCCTCAAGCAGCAGTCTGGCCGATCTTATCTCAATGCAACCACGCCACAGCCACATAACAATCTAGATTTAATAACCATGCAATAAATCCAAAATATCAACTTGGGAGTAATCGCCTATTTCTTACCTCCAATTCTTCAACATTGCCAAAAGGAAATAACTGCCTTTTGAAATGTGTCTTAACATGTTCCGACCAATTAAATTTACTGTCGAGAACTAATCCAAGAAACTTCAACTTATTGCAAATCTGTGCAGAAGTTCCTAATAACCTAGGAGGTATTAAGCTTACGATGTTCCTCCTATGAGTAACTTTTTTTTAACTCGGAATGCTAACTGCATAGAAATAAACTTTTATTTAAAATACTTTTCCGATAAAATTAATTTTAGGTAGTTGTGCAGAATTTGTGGTTTTAATTTGTTGTGACCAGTACCATCACACAACAAATTAATTTACTAATAATAGTAGGATAAGATAATCACTTGACTCTCCACAGGCCAGCTCTTTGTTGCAGACTCCTTTGCACAATCTAATCGGATCTGTACAAACTGTTCTTTCACCAGGTAGTAATGCTTCCTTGCCGCAAGGGCAAGTTTTCACTATTGCCGGATCTCTGGAACACTGTGGACATTCTCCAGGATGGCAGTTCAGTGGGCAAGAATGCAGGCCGCAAGCCAATTGTTTAGGACAAGACTGATCACAACTATATTTAGGCACGCTTTTTTCTTCAGAAATGTGCAAATTTCCATCACAAGGTAGTTCACGAGGATTTCTTCCGCAGTGACATTCTATAAAAAAAAAAAAAAAAGAGTACATCCATGGAATAAATAAGGCCTATACAATAATAAGAATTTGATGTAGATATATATACCTTGTAAGACAGTCTTACTGCAAGGCTTGCAAAGTCCAGTATGACAAACTTCTTTACAAGAATGAATTCCACAATTTAGGGAACGTCCACAGATATCTGAGCAGAGGATATCTACAGTAGAAGAACATAATACAACTTGACTAGTACGACCGCAGCCACAAGACCTAAAAAAATTAGATAACATTATTAAGAAGAATCGAGAGCCTTAATGTGATTGAAAAACCGTCCTGTTTTATTTTTTAAAATAAATCCAAGTGGCTCCAACGTAATTAAAAAATACCATCTATTACAATTAAAAGCACGGATAAAACAAAACAAAAAAACGGGTAATTGAGAATTCCATATTTGTAATGTTATTCGTTTGTTGCCCACGATAATAGGGGAAAATGGTCTTAATATCCTAGGATTGATAGTAAACATTCAGAAATAATGATGTTATTATTCAAAGTAAAGTGTGACAGAAATGAGGGAAAAAGTGATCTGATTTTAGAAAATAGCAAATCCTACGTAACTTGAAATGAATAAATTGCAGATAATCTGAGAGTGAATAAGATAAAAACCTCTTCTTTATTATATTTTTTAATAAGAAATGTAATTCTTTACATTAGAAATTCAAAGATATCATTTTCACCTTTCAACATTGGCACAACATGGCGGACACGGTCCAGGATGACAAAGCAGAGTACATGCATGAGGACATCCTTTAGTCTTTCCGCAAATCTGTCCACAACAATGTGGCGTTTCACCGCGCACCTATTCACAAAAAAAAAAAATGCAAAAATATGAAATGGAACTTTTTTTATTTGATAGTATTGAACAACAAATTTTTACTAACCCATTCTGGGTTCACAATTTTTCCACACATGCAAAAATATTCAGATGGTATAGTTTTTGTTACATTTTGACAGGCAGGACATCTCCAACCGTTTTCTGATAAAACAAATAAAGAATATAAAACAATTGTTTCTATGTTAGGAAAACATATCAATGGATAAATTAATATTACCATCTCTGGATGATGAGGCCCATTTGATCGTACATTTTAAATGTAATACATTTTGACAATTTGAACAAGACCAAACAGCTTCGCTTTGCCTTATACGTTCACAGCATACCAAACATTCCAATGTACCTCTATATAATTGATTTGTTAGGCGTTCTCGTTGATCAGATACTACGTCTTCTGTAAAATTATGTGGTAAACCATAGAGAAAGACAATATTTCAATTTATTTATACAAATATATTAGGGAAAGATGGTCTCCAAACTGAGTTTGTCTTGATAAAAATTGTAAAGATATAAAAGTTTTTATATAGAAATAAAAGGAACTTTTATTTCTACATAAAAAAAAAATTTTTACTTCCAAGTTTCAACTATTTTTAAATGAAATCCGATCTTTTGCTCCCAAAATTCTTGAGAACCTATTGATAACTAACTTATTATTTTCTTTTTTTTTTAATTTAAGGAGCGTCAACAGCTGTTGTCACTCACTAGCTCCCGGAGCCTACTCAGTGCACTTTCGGCCTTGTTCTTATTATTCAAGCTTTTTTTTTTCAGTTCCATCCTTGTCTTACTGCCCTTCAATCATTTTTTCAAACTGTATGTAAGTTTTTTTTATATTGAGTTTAGATTATTTTATTCAAATCCTACTTAAATTGTTAAAGTTTTGAATAATTTTCAAATCATCTTCAGGTCTGACATACATATAAGTCAAAATACTAAAAAATAGTTAATACTACAACAAAAATTTATGAAGAGCCTTTGATCACCAAAACTGAAGTTTTTTTTAATCAAAATTCATTTAGGATCATTTTGCCCTAAAAAGCGTAATTCAGTTGATGATAGACTTTTTTTTTACTCGCAATCAGATATGAATATTTCCGATTGAAATTTGATAGGCCTATTTTTGGTTTTTGCTTCTAAGGCATGTCAAAATCTGAGGTCATTGGCGCCCGAAGCCTTTTCAGTGCATTGCGGGCCTCCGGGCAATGTCTCTCATTATAGGCAACACTATCCATCACGGACAGTGAGCTGTAGAGGCAATCTAAGGGCAGCACTGCTAGACTCGAACCTGGGACCTCCGCATGGTTGTCTAGCGCGCTAACACTTAACTAATACCTCCTATACATTCAAGAGTAAATAAAGCCGTAATTAAATCATAGGTACCAGAGAATGATATAAAACTAGATCCTTCTGCTCGCAGGAATTACCTTTGGGCAGTTACAGTTACAGGAATTACCTCCCAATGGCAGTTACAGTTACTTTTCCACATTTCTTATTGCAAAGATTGCTCATATAAACAAATAAATCGAAGTAAACATGCTTAATTAAAAAGTATTCGCATACCTTTATTTTTATTCCTCTTATCTTCCCGAGCTCTCCAATGATGATAACTTCCAGTATTTTCTCGTCTGAAATACATTTAAAAAAATTAATAAAAAGTTACAAAAAAATAACACCAAATTTTACCAGTACACTATTAATAGCTAGAATTTAAAATAATAATAAACACCTGTTCAATGGTACGCCTTTAGCCTTGAAAGTCCTTCCAGTAATTCTTACCGCTCCTGCAGAAGTTTTTGGACTGTCCTGTTGTAATTGATTGTCTTCTTTCTCAGTATCTTGTTCTGAATGTGAATGATTTTCATTGGAAGTGACTGAAGTTCCATTTAATAAAGAAGCAGCTTCTGATAACAATTTTCGTCTACCTTGCGATTTGGCTTCCCATCCTGATGAATTTGTACCATTGGTATTCTGGTTATTACGCTGATAATTGTTGTTGTTCTGATAACTACTAGAATTTAAAGTGAAAAAAATCTTGTTAAAAAAAAAACTAATTAATCTAATGTGAACTTCCCCATATGACTTCCCCATTTCATAATCAAAACCAAATGATAATTTCTTTTTTAACTCATATTTTTTTTCTGCACACCATTTCTTTGTTTAACTCAAATTTGCCAAAATTTATTTTATTGATGTTTAATGAGAACTGTATGATCTGATAAAATTACATTTTAGAGGGAAGTTTAAAGTTAATATAGCCAACTCACTATAGAGGGAAGTTAACTAACAGTTAACAATCACAAATCATAAGCTGTAGTGGATTTGGCGCTATAGCTATCCGCTCTACATTTCTACATACTTAATGTTAACGCAAAAATGCTAGAAATTTTTTTTTGAAAAATATTCCAAACAGAAATTATAGAATTATAGCCATTGAAACAAGTGTTTTGGTGAGAACTTAATTTTGTTCTACATGAACGCAATAAACCCTTGTATAGGGAAGTTGCGTCGCTGCGAGTATTACTTAGAAAAGCATAGGCTCAACACACAGTACTGGTCATAGTAACGTCGGCAAAGATAGTTGATATGTCGAAGTTCTTAGTTCTATCCATTTAACATATCAGAATGGGCAAACTCTACCTCACCCTCAACACATTCACTTTCTTCCACAGAAATATACAATCATGTACTTCAAAGAAACGAAAATAGAACGTTTAGGTCGCAGAAACATCGGATTTGGCGTCCTAGGTATTCCTAGAACAAATTTACACATCTATGCCCTTTTACTGTGCGACTAATATCCTAATAGCTACAATTCTATCAACCTCGTTCGAAGGAGATGGTACCTGTCCTCTGGTGTATCCCAGCTAATGGAATGATCCTTACACTAATACCTTTAATATTTTTACTTTACACGCACACAGAGACTACAGTTGATGTGCGCACCAGCAGTCGAACTCTAGCATACTTCCACATACACAATCATCTCCACTCCTACTTACACATTGTAGACTTTACTACATTCTATATATACAAACACTTGACAATCCAAGGGAGCTGCAATAGCTTCAATTAGATCTCAATCGGTTTGGATTTATAGTCTCTCCCTGAACATATCATTTATACGCAACAAATTTAATATCACATATATTCATATAAATAATTAAACTAACTTAAAATGATTATTCCATAAAGCCTGGCCACCACCAACTCCTCCCCTTTGTCCATAATTCATCTGTCTAGGATGTCGTTGAAATCTATCTATAGTGCCATTACGACTCCCTCCTGGCATTCTTCCAGGGTTATTTGAAATTGTACGCCTATTATTTCCACTATTACCACTCAAGTTTGCCGTATTACTATACTTAGGCACGGCACCTCCGTTGTTACCAGACCACATTCCACTTCTGCTCTGGTTATTAGGCTGGGCCTTAAAAAGTTGAGAAAATTTAAATTTTTCAGAGCAAATAATAATTAAAAAGTCCTTAATTTTCAAACAAAAGAACCAATGCATACATACCATATTAACCATTGGTGATGGAATTCCAAGACCAGGGGGTGGCCTAATGACAGACTTGCCTTCTCTTCTAGTCTCATCTCCTAAGGGTGCTGAAGAATTGCTATTAATCTGATTGAAACTTCCTCCAGAGCAGTTAATTCCAACAGGTAACTGACCATTAACATAATCCCAATCTATAAAAAGGAATAACAGCAGCAACAAATATTGAGTGAAACACTACCACAATCTTCTTTATTAAATTTCTCAAGTTCAAAACATAAAATTCATCAAATTTAAAATTATACTTAGAGGCTAGACTAAGTCATCACTTTCCTAGGACTCCCCTAAATTCAATTTTTTCGGAAAACATGTTTCAAATGAAGGAGGAATGCCTAAATTTATCTAGAAAAAAATAGAAATTATAAAAAAAAATAATAGAAATCGTTTTCGCAATAAACAAGTTGTTGGCGGACTAAAAACAATTTTCGGAACTTTTGTATCAAATCCCTTAAAAAAACAAATTGAGTTTCAAAGAACTTTCTCGAAAAGTTATATTCGAAAATCGGATAAAATCGTAATACTTTCTCTGTTAGCAGTAAAATGTAAGAGAAAATATTTCAAACTTTGGCCCTTGAACTTTTGTATAATAGATATACGATAAATGAGAAATATTTTATTTTTGTGTAGCCATAGAAGAACCTCAAGAAAGTAAAATATGAAATGAGGGGTTTAGAGCAAAAGTGTTGCACTTATAACCCTTGTGCTTTAGACTCCTCAAATATTATAATTAGAACATTACCTTAAAAATCTTTTGGTCTAAAACAAGAGATTAGATTTAAAAAGAACAGATTATTTTTTAATTTAAATAAGATTTAGAATACAAAGTCGATACTTAATGTACCATTTAAAGAAAACAATCTGTCATTACTATCTATGAGGCTAATTTTTTAAAGGATAAATCCGGCCAGGGAAAATAATTATAAATTATACAATAACAAAAAATGTCCCCTAAACTTCTCTTCTAGATTTATAGACTGTAAGAAATAAAGTAATGAATAGCCTATTCTATAGCCACCTTGAAGTTTGAAGAAAATAAATTGCAAAATTATAATTATAAATAAAAGTATATAAGACATGAGAATTATATGAAATTATAGAAGCCTACCTCCTCCAGGATCGGCTCCAGTACTACCATCACGAGAAGAAGGGAATATCATTGTTGGTACAAAATCGGTTTCAGGGAATGTGCCATCAGTTACAGTACCGCAGAAATATTCTTCAGCAGATGGGAGCATGTTGCGTTGATTGAACTGATTGTAGGCAGCAATATTTCCAGTAGGGTCGTGCGACTGACTCACGTTTCTTATATCACCGTAAACACCAAAGTAATTGTTATAGTGAGACTGGCCAACAAATTCAGTATTAGGAGGCAAATAATCCTGATAATGGCTGCTCCCACTTGTATTGCCAATAGCGCCGCTGTTAACCCATTCCCAACTAGCCATTTCTTTTTTATTTTATTTTACTTTTCTGCTCTTCTGAACACTTCAATATGAGCACTATTATATCTAAAACCACAACTATTTGCAGTAATATATGACGTATTGTGTTACTTTTTATTCACCAATAATTTCTAAATCACAATGATATACACTGTAAGCGTTTTTCAACGTCTATAAAATTAGATCTGAAACAGAGAAATAAGAAATATAGTGAATTATTTCTGACAAACGCTATGATTAATTAAATTACACAATATTTTACAAGAATGATTGGAAGATGGAGCAAATATTGCATTTGTGTTTTAAATATTACCCACGTTACAAGGAAAAAAGTTTTTAAATCAACAGAACGATGTCGAGACCTGTATAAGACTTCATAAATACACGAATATTTTTTTTATTAAAACAAACTTGGTCAATTCTAAATCATCTGCCATGCCGGAATAAAGTATGGAGTGCAAAGCATTCACGTATTTTTTACGAATATAATATAATTCACGAATGTAAATGGCTCTGCAAATCTAACCACACGAGCGACATTTATCAGAAGTTTTCATTTTGTTTTTTATTTTGATTTACTGCGACACATTTCGCAATTCTAAAAAATTGCTTCTTTTATCAGATTTAATAATTTTTTCACCTTATATTTTTGTCAGACCAGACCAAAAGAACGAAAAAGTATGGCCTAAAACAAAGTTACCCAAAACTTTTGGTTCTATTGTCATACCTTTTCAACATTTTGAATGTATAAAAAATAAAACTTAAAATTCAAATTTAATAAAATATCGTAAATTCAAAAAGTAACTAGTTTCTTTTAGGCTTTCAAGGTATCAATAAGATATCTTTTTTCATCATATTATAATCCGCAGTGGTAGAATTATTGTAAATTAGAATAAAATGAAATTGCGAAGAATCCATCAAAATTAAGAGCCCAATTACTGGATGTTTTCCTATGAATGTAATGTTCTACATTTTATATTCGCTAGCAAAACCATTAATTTTCTTTGAGAAAAAACGAGACTGACGAAATTAACATCTTCAGATAAATCTGAAATCACTGAACAACCATAAAATGAAAATCCTAAACATCTAAAACTTCTAGGTCATAACAAAAACAAAATTCAAATTCATAATAAATATATTGGGGTATCCGATTATTTCGAGATAGCATTTCGTTATATTAAAAATCCTTATATAAAGCAATATCTAGTTTTATGTGGCACATCAAATACATCGTATGTATTATAACAAATAAAAAAAAAAAAGGATAAAATATATTGAATCCTTACTTATCTGCTTAAAGTCTTCACTCTACTGAATTTCATACAACAACGGAAAACTTTTTCAAACTTAACAAATATTCAAAACAAAACTCTCATGATATATATTCACAAGGGCTAACAGACCACAGACATGGTAAAAAAAAAGAAAAGAAAATAGTTTTTACACGTACATAGAATACTTTATACCCGTATGGTACCTAAAACCTAGATCTTGATCTTACTCTAACCAACAAGAAGTTAGAATACACTAGCGCGCTAGTGAAAATTTCTGTATATCTTTTTTTGTCGGGCGGATAATTCAAAATCAAATGAACTTACTTGCAGTGGTAATGTTTCCTTTCTATTGTTATTTTTTATTTTTGTTTTTAATTATTTGTAATGTTTCTTCGGGCCTCCAAGAGTGCCTCTGAAGAGGCCCTTTTGGAGATCTGCTTTTTATTGATTGAAGTGATTGCCTTTGGTGATTTTTACAGATCCAAATCTTAAATAATTATGTACTTTCTAAACACTGAACTGTCACATTGATTTCAAAAATCCATCATCATCCCACAGTTTCTACGCGATAGAATTATCAAAAATACATTCCAAAAAATGGCCCAAGAAATTCATTCTGTTGGAAAACTATACTTTTGCATTTTTGCTTTATTTTGAATTAACTGAATTAGGGATTCTAAGAAATTACTCATACATTCTTTAAAAACTAAACTTGAAACCTCATGATGGAATAGTCATTTGTTCACAAAATACTTTTTCAGTTTTAAACACCTGACGTAAATTCTGTGATGTACAGACAAGTAAGTAATATAACCTTAAAGGCCATTTGAATGATATTATAACGTAAAGACTAATTACATTTTTGTTGATATCTGTTATAGTTATTGTTTTTGTGTTGTTTGTTATGGATGAAAGTTGATCTGTGGTATGTAGATCATTATTTTATATTCAATAATATTAAATATACTTATCGTACTAAAAGAGCACCAAGCATTTATTACTGAAGCATACCTTTTTTTTGAAAATAATTTCTAACATAAAATTGAAATTTTCTTCAATTCAGTGCTGTAAAAGGAAGTTTCTTTCTCCCTCACCCCAGTATTATTCATTCTTATGTTAATGTAAAAGTTGAAAATCTTAATGTCTGAAAAAGCTTTTCGACGAAACTACAGACATTCCATTAAAATTAGAAAGAATTAACTTTAGAAAGATTATTGGTTGCCCAATAATCAAGAATGTAATCTGTGATTTATTTCATAAAGAATATACAAAAAAAAGTAGAGTCGTTTCTGTAATAGTAATGTGGGTTTTGCTGGAAATATGTTTTATAATTTTGTTTAAAAAGTGTTAACTTAACTGAAGGTCATTTGAATTTAAACTAAGTTTTGTTCTAGATTAGATTGTTATAGGGGACTATTGCAATGCGACCTGAAAGATCTATTGTGCCCCTCGGAGCCTTCTCAGTGAGCTGCCGGTCCCCGAGCAAAGTTCACTAGCTATAGGCAACACTGCCCATTACCGGACAGTGAGCTGTAGAAGCTTCTAGGAAAGGAAAATCTGAGGCAGCAAGCTGGATTCAAACCAGGGACTCGGCGTTCCTAGTCCACCGCGCTACCGCTGAGCTTCTCCCTTGGCTTACGCCAGCTAACTACGAGCAGAGGCCCTAATTTGTGTACGTGTTTGTCCTTGTCCTTGTAAAGGGTAGAGTGTATCTGGTTTAAGTGCATTGTGTACTATTCTGACGAAGTGTATGGAGTAATAGCTGTAGTAACCCGTGGGGTCGCTACTCCCCAAGTACTACATGCAACAGATACCCCTTGCGGGCAAAGTTTTGTTTTAGTTATGATCACTTTGAATACCTTCCCTGTTTTTTAATTGAATAAAAAATGTGAACGTCCGTCAAGTTGGACTGGCCACCATCGAATTTTTAAAAGATTTTTTGCACATCGTTAGTGCCGCGTTTGTGCCGGCGATCTGCAAAATTTCAGCGTTTGTGCCGTATAATTAGCAGAGTTATTAAAGAAAGAATGTGGCCAGCCCAACTTGACGTCAAGTTAGACTGGCCACCAAATTTCTATTTGACTTTTGAAAATTCTTTTTTTACCAATCGTTAGTGCTGCGTTTGTGCCGGCGATTCACCAAATTTCATCGTTTGTGCCATAAAATTGACAAAGATATAAAGAGAAAAATGTCGCCAGTCCAACTTGACGTCAAGTTAGACTGGCCACAAAATTTCTATTCACTTTTTTCAACTTTTCTTTTTGCTAATCGTTAGTGCTGCGTTTGTGCCGGCGATTCACCAAATTTCATCGTTTGTGCCTTAAAATTGACAAAGATAATAAGAAAAAAAAGTGGCCAGTACAACTTGACGTCAAGTTAGACTGGCCACAAAATTTCTATTCACTTTTTTAAACTTTTCTCTTTGCCAATCGTTAGTGCTGCGTTTGTGCCGGCGATTCACCAAATTTCATCGTTTGTGCCTTAAAATTGACAAAGATATTAAGAAAAAAAAGTGGCCAGTACAACTTGACGTCAAGTTAGACTGGCCACAAACTTTATTTTCACTTTTTTCAATTTTTCTTTTTACCAATCGTTAGTGCTACATTTGTGCCGGCGATTCACCAAATTTCAACGTTTGTGCCGTAAAATTGACAAAGATATTGACGAAAAACTGTTCGTCGTACTTGGAAACCGAAGGCCATGGCTGCGGGTAATATTTGAAAGTGTGCCCGTGCTCCACTGACCACCAACGGCCCTTATCAGGGCCACCAACTAAAATGTACTGGCCCTCGATATCTAATCAAAATTCCGGAATTTTTTCTTCGCTAATCTTAAGTGATACATTTGTGCCAGCGATCCACCAAATTTCAGCGTTTGTGCTGCAAAATTGACAAAGTTATTGAGGCGTCAAGTTAGACTGGCCACAAAATTTCTATTCACTTTTTAAACTTTTCTCTTTGCCAATCGTTAGTGCTGCGTTTGTGCCGGCGATTCACCAAATTTCATCGTTTGTGCCATAAAATTGACAAAGATATAAAGAAAAAAAAGTGGCCAGTCCAACTTGACGTCAAGTTAGACTGGCCACCAATTTCTATTCACTTTTTTAAACTTTTCTCTTTGCCAATCGTTAGTGCTGCGTTTGTGCCGGCGATTCACCAAATTTCAACGTTTGTGCCGTAAAATTGACAAAGATATTGACGAAAAACTGTTCGTCGTACTTGAAAACCAAAGGCCATGGCTGCGAGTAACATTTGAATGTGCGCGTGCTCCACTGACCGCCAACGGCCCTTATCAGGGCCAGCAACTAAAATGTACTGGCCCTCGATTTCTAATCAAAATTCTGGAATTTTTTCTTCGCTATTCTTAAGTGTTTCATTTGTGCCAGCGACCCACCAAATTTCAGCGTTTGTGCTGCAAAATTGACAAAGTTATTGAGGCGTCAAGTTAGACTGGCCACCAATTTCTATTCACTTTTTTAAACTTTTCTCTTTGCCAATCGTTAGTGCTGCGTTTGTGCCGGCGATTCACCAAATTTCAACGTTTGTGCCGTAAAATTGACAAAGATATTGACGAAAAACTGTTCGTCGTACTTGAAACCAAAGGCCATGGCTGCGAGTAACATTTGAATGTGCGCGTGCTCCACTGACCGCCAACGGCCCTTATCAGGGCCAGCAACTAAAATGTACTGGCCCTCGATTTCTAATCAAAATTCTGGAATTTTTTCTTCGCTATTCTTAAGTGTTTCATTTGTGCCAGCGACCCACCAAATTTCAGCGTTTGTGCTGCAAAATTGACAAAGTTATTGAGGCGTCAAGTTAGACTGGCCACCAATTTCTATTCACTTTTTTAAACTTTTCTCTTTGCCAATCGTTAGTGCTGCGTTTGTGCCGGCGATTCACCAAATTTCAACGTTTGTGCCGTAAAATTGACAAAGATATTGACGAAAAACTGTTCGTCGTACTTGAAAACCAAAGGCCATGGCTGCGAGTAACATTTGAATGTGCGCGTGCTCCACTGACCGCCAACGGCCCTTATCAGGGCCAGCAACTAAAATGTACTGGCCCTCGATTTCTAATCAAAATTCTGGAATTTTTTCTTCGCTATTCTTAAGTTATTCATTTGTGCCAGCGACCCACCAAATTTCAGCGTTTGTGCTGTAAAATTGACAAAGTTATTGATGCGTCAAGTTAGACTGGCCACAAAATTTATATTCACTTTGTAAACTTTTCTCTTTGCCAATCGTTAGAGCCGCGTTTGTGCCAGTGATTCACTAAATTTCATCGTTCGTGCCATAAAATTGACAAAGATATTAAGAAAAAAAAGTGGCCAGTCCAACTTTATCGCATAACTTCTGAAAATTCTTTTTAACTGACAGGTTAATGTGGAAATAGCTTCTAGTAGGATTTGAAATATTAAATGAATCAAAATTTTAGCAAACTCAAAGCTTATAAAGAATATCTTATAATAATCAACACATGTTCTTCTCGTATTAAAGAATTTTTGAAATCGTTAAGATAAAAAACTGCTCTATATTGCCAAGTAAATGCAAACGGTACATAATCGCAATTACTAGGGTACTGATGAGTTGCATTAAAGAAACATACAAACCTTTTCATAAAATATTATGACAACAAAATGGTTAAAAATGAATTAATATTTAAATATTAAGAGTATTTTTTCATTTCTCAAATACCTCCTGCAATGTGGAAGTGCAGCTCACAAACAAATCCAAAGTGATATTCTTGCCAACTTTGAGTGTAAATTTTATATTGTAAAAGAGTACATAAGGAGAAAATTTTTAGTGCTTTCGGTATTAGAGTTTATTGAGAATAACATAAATAAAATAGATAATAATATTTCTGGAATTTTAAGAAGTTATTAATAAATAATAACTCAGTGTGACCCTTAAGTTCAGCCCATTCGTCATTTTAACATCGAATTATGTAATACCTTATTCTTATTTTCCGTAATAAACATATAGTTAATAAAGTTGGAATTATGGGTAAAACGTCTATGCATTTGAAAAGTTCTTAACTTTTTATAAATAATGTTAAAAAAATTAAAAATTTTGTGAAATGAACACTCGCCCCATGTTATTAGTTGTTCACAAAAGGCATATTGAGGCCATGTCTACGTTATGGTCCGGCCCATCGCTTATGAGCTTGGCAATACAGCGCAGCCTTTCAGACTCGGAGGTCGGAAGGAAGTGTTAAAAACAAAAAGCCGGCTGTCTAGATAAAGCATTTCCAGTGAAGAAGGAAGATGCTGCTCCTCCCGAGGCAAAGACAACCGAGCCCCCTGAACCAAAAAAGCGGCTAAGCCGAAGAAGCCAGCAGCAACAACAAAGGCTGCGCCCAAAAAGAATTAAGTTCCAAAGCAGCGTTGTTAAAAAAAAAATTGTCAACGGCCCTTTTCAGGGCCACCAAATATTAATCACATTGTACAAGCCTTAAAGGTGAGAAAACCAGACAGAAGCCATGTTTCATAAGATGCTCTTTTAATATTGATGAAAAGTAGAAGTAGGACCACAAATGAACCAGTTTTTTATCAACTCTAAATTTGCATTTTGTTTTTATGCAGCATTACGGACCCAACTATATATTCTAAATTTTCATGCTAACTGACCATAAAAACACGAAGCGAAGACAAATAGAAAACAATTTTTAATTTCTCTTTTTTTCTAACTACTTTTAGAATAGCAAACAATAATGGAACTTTCCAATTTTCCGCAAGATTGACAATATCAGATTTCCATTCTCACTTATCCTATTTTTTGTTAACCTCTAAACGAACTAATATCCTTTAATAAACACAGGCTTAGTGTACCTCGCGGACATATCAATGTAAGTAATAGATACTCAAGGAATATCCCTGAAAATTGGGCAGTATATTCGTAATTAATAAAGTGAAAGGGAAAACTTACTGATAATGGGTACGACTTAACAATGCCATATGAAAAAAACAACAATAATTTGTTATTACAGACCTGCAAACAATATAAAAAGTTTTACGCAAATGTTTGTTGATAGATTATGATATAGAGAAATGGATATTTCACAAGAATCATAATGGCAAAGCAAGGGAAAATGCTGGCTTCTATCTTTGTAAAACTGCAGTCCAAATGAAACTTGGCTATAAAAACAGTAAAATGCTTGTTATTTTCGAGGACAATAAAAAACAGCGTTAATCATAATCACCTGTGACTCAAGAAGAAAAAACTGATTCAGCTAAAAGGGGTAGAAAAAAGAATTAAAAAAGAAAGGAGCATCAATCGAGATTAGTGGCTAAATATTACTAAATACTTAGATTTAATTTATTTATATTTATTACACGTATTTAATGGAAGAATCAAAAGTTAATAAAATGACTTTTTTGAGTAAAGCCCATAATCCAAATTTTTAATGAATTTCTCGGAACAACGATTCAAACGAAATTATACATCCCGATATTCACGTTTAGTATAAAATTTTAATGACATTCGTTTTTATGGAGAAAACTGTTCAGTATAAATGTATTTCCGATGAACCGATTTTCTTCAAACTCAAAATATTAGTAACATATACAGTCTATTTATTATGAAGAAACAATTATATATAATAAATTGAAAAAGAACTTGAAAGGAAAATATGACCACCATCGCTCCATCAAATCCCCTTAGATGATAACTAGACCGAAAGAAATGTTTTAAACAGAACCACTAGCAGCGGTTGAAAAAAAACATTTGAAAACACAAAATGGATGTGTCATTGATATGTACACGAACACAACCATTGCATTTATTTACTTATCAATTTTGCAGAACAACTGCCGAATTGTCAATAAAAACGAAGCACTAGACACACATTTTGCACAGATTATTATCAAATCCTTGGAAAAGAATTCCATTTCAACCACTCAACGTTTACGTAATTAGGCAATTGTGTAGATTTATTAAACTTTGTTCTACTTATGAAATAAGTTCATGCAATAATTAAGTTAGAGTAAGTAACAGGAAAAGTTGATTTTTTAAAATTTACATTTATATATATATATTGAGCAATAATGAATATGCTTTATTGCATTAATTGAAAATTTGCTACATTGATAGCTATTCAATTGCATACATTTACACTAATATAAGTAGTGTTTTAATTGCGTGGTACATTTTCTCCCTGAGTACTATCCCTGTTCAAGCACGTTTATTTGTAAAACTTCAAGAAATAATGCAGTAGCAGCTATCCTTACTACATGAATTTAGATTTCACTATTTCACTAAATTTATGTCAATATCTTATTTCAGTTTCACATTTAATGTCGCATTATTATATAATATAACAATATAATTCGAATTTGATGATGAAAACAGAAGGTAACATTGAAACTTTATAATAATGGTATCATTATTAATAAATCATGGCATTAGTATTAATATAACCATATAATATTTCCATTAATTACTTTTGTAAAGAAATTAAATTTGATCATTGACAAGCTTAAATAGAGATAGTAGATACACATCAAAACAAAAGTGACAATACATTAGTTAGTAATAGCTTTAACAATGAAAACGCCAGGATAAACAAGGAAACTAAATAAAAATAGTAATCATTAGAACAAACCAAAACAAAAAACCTACTTTGTTTAAAATATACACACATGCACAGTCAAGAATAAATACTTTAATATCAAATTAAATGAAAAATCATTTTGTTTCATCTTATTTATTATTGAATTCTTGCTGTCTAGTTCATTTATTTTTCATTTTTTTATTTACTACATTGAAGCATTACAAGCTTAGTGTAGGGAGTTGGCTTACAAAATTTAAAAATAAAAGTAAATACATTTTTAATATTATAAAATAAAAGCAATAACGGCAAAAATTTAGATCATTTTGGCAACCATTGCAAAACAATTAGCCTACCATTTTAAATAGCTTATAATAGCATTAAGCTTTAGTTCATAAGCAGCATTTACCTCACTTAACAGTTTATATTATTCATTAATCATGGATGAACGCAACATAAATAAAGTTAAATATCTTAAAACAATAAAATTTCGACTGAAGTGAGTAAATTAAATAGTTGTTTTTCTTAGCTAATAGTACATAGAATAGATAACTGAGGTATATATTTTACTCTTAAACAGTCATAAATCGGACAAGTAATAAATGAATGAAATAAGTCTTCATTTTCATAAAGATTACAAAGAGTGCAAAGCTGGTTAGGTTTGGTTAAGTAAGCTATTGGTTTATATTCAATTTTTTTAGAAAAATTACTGCAAGTTCTGAGTTGAAATACTATGCTACTAACATGGAATGGTAGAGAAAATAGTAAATGTTCAGTAGCTGAGAGGAACATAGAGGAAGAGGAAAACTGTACGCCTAAATACACATATTTTTTTGTTACCTCAATTTCAGTATTTTCATAGACAAGTTTTTCTAAAAGAGTTGTACGTCCTCTATGAAATTTTATAATTTTAGTTTTAGCGGGATTTACTTTTAGGGAATTAAGATGACAATATTCCTCCAGTGCCTTTAACTTTCTTTTCATGTCAACATAAGAGTCGGACAAATTAATTAGATCGTCCGCATATAAGGGAACCAATAATTCGTTAAGGCCATCTATATTCAGACCAGAAATACCCTCCGTTTCCATAAAAAATTTTTCTAAATCCGATATAAACAAGATGAACAGGAAAGGGGAGAGAATTTCCCAATGGAAAACCACTTCTGTCGTTAAAATATCAGAGGATACATTAGATCCTACTCTTACATTTAAAACAGCGTTATCATAAAAATGTTTTAAAATTCTGATAATTTTAGGGCACTATCGCATTTCAAACAGTTTAGTCCAATGTTTAACAGAATCAAAGCAAGGTCTAGTTTAATTATGCATTTCTGAAATTCTCTGAAATATTGTGATATTAGCGTGCTACCTTCCAAGGGCACTCCACTTCCCTCTTATCCAAATATTTTACATGTATATATTACACTTTGTGAATTATTTCCATTGCACGGACAGTTTGGAGATTTCATTCGTTTAAATCTATTCATTCATGTTTTCCCTTTAAGCCTCGAAAATATTGTGGTAAAGAATTGCCTACTAAGTGCTCCTTGTTTACTTTTTCTTCATTGCTTTTCTTATGTCACTTTTGCTTGCACTCTTGCCCTGCCTTCAATCCCTTTTTCAGGATTAATAAATACTTCTTAGTATGTTGAGTATTTTGGAAGTCAATATCTTAGTGACACTCCTCCAGTCGCTACTCTTATATTCTTTTTTTTTTTCCTTCGTAATAACTTTCTTCATTGTCTTTTGCCAAAAATGTGTCCATAATACTTGAAAGACTTTCTTTCATTTCCATCTGAATTTATTAGAGTTGTTAGGTAACTAGCTGCTTTCTACTTTATGCTACAATTTATGCCTCGTATTCCATAGTATAAGTTGCAATATAATAAATTTTATAAGTAATTATAGTAAGATATATGTGAATTGTTTTGTTATATGTAAATTATTATGTTTTAATATAATAAGTTTTATATCGTTTTAATCATAACTTTTGTACATCATACGTTAATTGTGAGATTTAAATCACATTTAAGCTACAGTATCCTTTTCAGGAATTTAATTTTTCATTTGTGATGTCCGGTCAAATATTTTTTTTTAATTTGTAAATATTCTTCTTATAGAACCTCTCTTATAATAGATTATTGTAGGTTCTTTGATGCCGCCTTCTAAAAGCATTACTTTTATTTATTATCCTCAGGTAAAATGGGATATTGTGTGTTATGATACCGCCTTTTTAGGGCTTCAATTGCTTTTCTTAGAACAGATAATTCGTACTTTAATCATGGAAACAGTCAATAGTGATCCCTTTCATCTGGAGATCATTGGGCGTTCTGTGCACCTGCCCCTGTTTTATACAAAGAAAGGAATTCCAAATTACAAAGGACTTGGCCAAATTTACCGTTCTGTTATTTAGGACAGTCCCTATCACCACTAAAAATTTATTTTTAATCTAAGATTTCTATTTCCAAAACTTTTCAAAGATTGTTCTTGGAAATTGTGGATACTTCACTTTCAATTTTGATTAATGAAAGGTTAACATGTCTATTTCCTTATATTTACAGCACTGAAAAGGAGGAAGGTGATTAAAATGGTTTTACTGGGTAATTAACTGCTAATCTCGTTTTAAAATTAATTTTGATATCGGCTTAGAATCTATATTTGACGTTGTTTTTAATCCCACATTAATAATACATTATACATTTAATAATATAAAAATGTTAAAAAATAGAACAAATACCGCTATTTTCAATTGTATTACTTTCTAACTTATAGTTTTTTGTACTAATACTTTTTACTGATGTTTTTAAACTTTTTACACTAATTTGGATGCAATAGAAATTTTTCACAGAATTTAAACAGAACTTACGTTTGCCTCCAGCGATAATTTTTTTTTTACTCAACTTGAGTTTAACTAATTTTTTATTTATTTATTACTGCTTACAAAGTTATAAATTTCGAGCAGAGAGTTGGCATTATATAAATTTATTACTAATACAAAACTAGATCAAGAAATTAAATATTAAATGAAAGTATAAATCCAAATAAATAAAAGTAATTGAAATAATTACAAATTAAACAAAAAGATAGACAAAATATTTAAAAAATATAAAAAAATTATTAGCAAACTTGATAGTCATTGCTCTTAAATATAAAGAAATGTAATAATTAGTAATAATGGTAAGAAAAATACAAAAAAAAAATCATTTTGGGAATACGGTCTACCTGTTTAATGACAACTGACTTCAATTATTTCTAGTCAACCGGAAACTAGTAAATTTACTTCTAACATAAATGTGTCTTAGTTTTAAGGCCAAAAAAAAATTTCTCAAAATAGTTAAAAATTAATTACTCCTTTAATTTTCTTATTCTCAGACTGTTAACAACGAAATAGATAGATAGAATTCAACTTATTTATATCCTCCACAATTAACAGATCTTCCAGAAGATCAGAGTTAGAACTATTTGACAGAATATATTGAGATAAAAATTTTCTTCTTTCTTCTGTTAGTGAAGGACACACAAATAGCATATGTTGCAAACTGTCTCTATCATTTCCGCACAATTTACATTGCATACCTGTTGCGAATGTGGACCTCTCCCAACCAATTTTTATAGAAAAATATTTCATGCTGAGCACTCCCACCTTATCAATAGCACAATTAATATTCAGATACTTCTCTCCAAAAATTTAGAGAACAAATTCTCTTGTACCAGATATTGTAGGAGGAGTTCAAAACAAACTCTATATCACAGGATATTAAATGGTTTGGATAAGCTTTAATTAAAGAACCTTATAAAGTGAAAAAAAAAAACATTATTGAAAAAAAACCATTTCATAACTTTCTTTATCCGGTTCTTCAATGTTGTAAATTAGTAAGTTATAGTCTCTTTCTCTACTTCTTAGAAGCCTTATCCTTGACCAATTTCTCTTTAAGCTCTTTTTTTTCAATGTTGAATCCCTCTAATTCTGATGTTAACTTATCAATTTTAACATTGATAGAGGTAAAAGACTTTTTCATTCCTAACACCTCTTGAGTATTTAAATCAACTTTATTTTTTATCTCTATTAATAATTGTTTAAATTCGTCCATACTAAATCTAGGTTGATCAGTATTGGGCATATTTTAAAATTACCATATAATTAATTAAATTTTGCGAAAAAAAAACAACAAAAAAATCAAAAAATACAATCAATGTTAGAAAAGGCGCAGATACTAATAGCAGCCTCTATATTAATAACACTGTATTAGAAAGATCAAGAGTTTAACTAATTTTAACTCAATTTGATCCACGTTTTTTGCAAATAAATTGAACCTTCAAATCGCCTTGATATAAATGTCTAAATAAGAATGAGCTACTATATTATATTATACTAGTGTTATATTATAATTAATACACTAGCCACTAATGGACTAGGTAAAGGATGCTTAATGAAAAGAAAAAACTGTTGCTAAACACTGACAAGGGCATCCCTTACTGTAATTTTGGTAGTGATTAGCGAAAAATTTTCTTTATACATTCTTTTCTTCACTAAACGTCAATTGGCTTCAATTTATAAAAGCGGTTTAATAAAACCACACTTTACAGAGAAACATTATAACACCACTTCAAAACCACATCGAATCAGTTCTTAAATCAATGGACTTATGAGAGCCTCTGTGAACAAAATCAAAGAAAGTAACAATTCGCCATCACAAACGCAGCATTAAAATTTCTCTGAAACTCCATTAGAAACATGAATCACATAAGATTAGAGAAGAAAAAATTCCAGAATTTTGATTAGAAATCGAGGGCCAGTACATTTTAGTTGCTGGCCCTGATAAGGGCCGTTGGCGGTCAGTGGAGCACGCGCACATTCAAATGTTACTCGCAGCCATGGCCTTTGGTTTTCAAGTACGACGAACAGGTTTTCGTCAATATCTTTGTCAATTTTACGGCACAAACGTTGAAATTTGGTGAATCGCCGGCACAAACGCAGCACTAACGATTGGCAAAGAGAAAAGTTTAAAAAAGTGAATAGAAATTGGTGGCCAGTCTAACTTGACGCCTCAATAACTTTGTCAATTTTGCAGCACAAACGCTGAAATTTGGTTGGTTGCTGGCACAAATGAATCACTTAAGATTAGCAAAGAAAAAAGTTCGAAAATTTGAATAGAAATCAGTGGCCAGTAAATTTTAGATGGTGGCCATGAAAAGGGCCGTTGGTGGTTAGTGGAGCGGGGCACTTTCAAATATTACCCGCAGGCATGGCCTTTGGTTTTCATGAACGACGAACAGTTTTTCATCAATATCTTTGTCAATTTTACGGCACAAACGTTGAAATTTGGTGAATCGCCGGCACAAACGAGGCACTAACGATTGGGAAAGAGAAAAGTTTAAAAAAGTGAATAGAAATTGGTGGCCAGTCTAAATTGACGCCTCAATAACTTTGTCAATTTTGCAGCTCAAACGCTGAAATTTGGTGGGTCACTGGCACAAATGAATCACTTAAGAATAGCGAAGAAAAAATTCCAGAATTTTGATTAGAAATCGAGGGCCAGTACATTTTAGTTGGTGGCCCTGATAAGGGCCGTTGGCGGTCAGTGGAGCACGCGCACATTCAAATGTTACTCGCAGCCATGGCCTTTGGTTTTCAAGTACGACGAACAGTTTTTCGTCAATATCTTTGTCAATTTTACGGCACAAACGTTGAAATTTGGTGAATCGCCGGCACAAACGCAGCACTAACGATTGGCAAAGAGAAAAGTTTAAAAAAGTGAATAGAAATTGGTGGCCAGTCTAACT
>JAAEAF010000339.1:0-58343 GCA_011037195.1 Triatoma infestans
AGACCGCAGCTCCAGACCTACCATCCATTCTGGAACCGTCCTTGTAACGCCAGGTAATTCCAGGTAACACACCAGACGGACCCAATCTTGACCAATCTTAATGCTCGAAAACAAAAGTCTTCAACATTCTGTCAGAAGGAAAACCTGTAATAGGAACCTTCAAAGCATCTCGCGATGAATGGTAGAATGACCATATCGTTTACCCTGCCAAAACCCGCCCGTTTAATTCTATAACAGGCTTTCATTGCCACACTTTTCACCTCTACAAAGAGCGGTGGGATTCCCAATAAAGTCTCCATTGCAGCTGTTGGCGTGGTCCGTATAGCACCGGTCACTGCCTGACAAGCCAAGCGTTGAATATCCTCAAGCAGCAGCCTAGCGGATCTTACTTCAATGCGACGCCACCACACCACAGCCGCATATAACAACCTAGGTTTAATAACCATCAGAACATCATCTTGGGAGTAATCGTCCAATTTTTACCTACAATTCTTCGACATTGCCAAAAGGAAATAATTGCCTTTTGATGCTGTGTGTTAACATGTTCCGACCAATTTAATTTACTGGAACCACTCCAAGAAACTTCACCGATTTGCAAATCTGAACAGAAGTTCCTAATAACCTAGGAGGTTTTAATCCTATGATCTTCCTCCTATTGGTAAATAAAATCACCTTGGTCTTACTGAGATTAATTGAAAGATCCTTATCCTGAGCCCAATCATATACCATGTTGAGGGCACTTTGCATTAAGTCTGAGATAGTAGTCAGACATCGCCACAGCAATAAAATAACACCATCATCGGCATATGTCTGTACTTAGAATCCCGATGAATTCCTCCTGGTTAACAGTTCATCCATGGCAGCACGCCATAGCTTCGGTGAGAGTCAACCACCTTGAGCACACCCTCTCCCCGCTCCCACAACCACAGCGTGCATACCTATAGAAGCCTGTATAACTCTACTCCTTAAATAAATACCTATCCAGTTAATTAAAACTGGTTGTATACCTTTTCGACCTACGGAATCTTCTAGAGCATCGAACGATACTCTGTCAAATGCTCCTTCAACATCAAAGAAACACCATAAGGCAAATTACTTTGTCTCTAGAGCAGATTCTATCCTACCTACCAGACAATGCAAAGCAGTCTCGGTCGATTTTCCTACTGTATAAGCATGAAGATTTTCTCTTACTATAATTAATACAATTTAATTAAGAAATTTACTTTAAAATTGCAACGTTACCAATGTTTAATTGGGCTGGCCATAAAAATGGTGGTAGGGATTTTACTTGTATCCAGGCTAAAAATGGAAAGTATCTCTGAATACTTCCCAAGCTCTGTGGACCCCAATCATAAAATTCAAAATTTTTGAAAAATTTATTTTTATCCAACATTTCGGATACATTTGATGTCCTTCTTCTGGGAATTTATCATGAAGAAGATGATGGGAATGAAAAAGTGGTCAAATTTAAACTTATTATTTAAATTAAATTTATTTCACTTAAATTACAAAACTCCCCACACATGTATACAAATTTATTCGATTAGTTTTCTGGATTTGAAAAATTTCCTTAAATATAAGACCTGCCAGACTGACAAACCCAGCAGACAGCCCATGCTGAATATACTCAGGTAGAGCACACGATTATTCGTAGATTCTGAAAAAAAAAAACAACAAAAAACAAAAGAAAACATGTGAAAAAAAACATACGACTTTCTCTTACAGTAGTAAGAGAAACGTAAGGTCATTGCAAAAGTTCTGATATTGGTGACATTGGGTGAAGTAACAATTCTCTAAGGTATAATAAAAATGTATTCATAAAAGTCGAATGGCCTGACGTCCACTGACGCTAACAAATTCTGCAAATTAGCATCCTTACCAGAGAGAATGCATCAGTATTTTCAGCAGAATTAACAGCTTTATTACTCTCTTGGATTGTTTGAGAATGGAGTCAGTGGCTTTGGGGTGTAGCATCCAGATTTGATGAGTTGGAATCTACCGTTTAATTAGATCTGAGAACCACAATAAGAAGAAGGTCGTGTTTCAAAGGCTGCTACACTAGCCACAACCCCGATTATTCCTAACTTAAATGAAACTGCAAATCAGATCAAGACCTTCATTAGTGAAAATGATTTATAGGAAATAGAAATTCGCATACCAGTGGATCCCAAGCCACTGTCACATCAGTGGCAAGCTAGATTGGCCAAAGAAACGACAAATTTGCTTAAACCTACTGAGGCGATCCACCTACCATCACACTGTGTAAGCCGCCATAAAAAAAAAATATCAAGAATAATTTGCTGAACAGCAGGAACAATGTGTTTCTAAAACAAGCGCCTGAGAAAGCCTGCTGAAAAACAAGATCCTCTATGAATTGGCCCGCAGGGATTTTGTAGCCAATTTTCGACTTGCCTTCTGGCCACGACTATCGGACAGAGCCACCTACACAAAAACAGGAATTAAGCCGATCCCACTTTGCCTACTATGCGGCTCCGTTGAAATTATGGATTCAGACCATCTCCAGGTCTGCAAAGCTCTCTGCCGTCCTTGTATGTAAGGACACAAATGCCACATCCTGGCATCGCAGATTCCTAATTTATTTGGACTATCAGAGAGACGTTAAGGCATAAGATTTAAAATAAAAAAATTTAATACTGAACGATAAAAATATACAAACTCATTCGCGCCTTCCCCTCCTAAACACACTATCCTAGAAATATTGCACACTATCCTTGAAATATAATATCAGAAGAAAGCTTAAGAATAAGCTTTGTGTAGATTAGAGAGCACTCTGGGAGAGCGAAATCGTAGACAACTTGGCTAAAGAGTCTGCCAATTTATGGGCAACGAAAAGGCGGGGATGCGCTGGCCGGGAGAAGGCTCGAAGGACATTTTTATAGGTCCCTTAAAATCAGGCGCTTTGTCCAGAAGCCTTATTCAAAACTTCTACCAAAGGCTGGATGGAATGGACCAACGTCTGCAATGGTGGGAGGCCAAACTTTTATTCAAGAAACATTTGTCTAAATTTACCACCAGGGATCTACTATAACCATAGCCGGGGAAGGTTACAATGATAACAGTGGGTCTACGAACAAAAAAACCTTAATTAATTTTTTTCGTACTCACGTCTAAGCGTGTGAATTTCCGGTAAAAATTCAATTTGGAAAATTTTGATACAACAGACTGCATGAGGCGTAGTGAGGCAGTGGCGTAGCCTGCCAGCCACACACATACATACACACACCACACACACAAAATACCGTACCATTAGTATCTCTCATCGCTACTTCACGTTCCCTCATCTGCTCGAAATCTTGGACAATCGAACTTGACAGTTCCTCTAATTTCTTCAGTTCTACTTCCATCGGTTTCAACTTGTTAGCCTCGCCCATCTAAAGAAAAATAAATTGCATATAATTAAAATTTAATTATTTATCGATATAAAATAGGGGTTATATTGTATACCTTGATGAGAAGTCAGTAAGGGCGCGGGCGTTACAAAAAAAGAAAATATTGTATACCTGAACTGAACTTGTGTAAAGCGACTTCAGCCAAAACCAACGGTGTTTGTGCAGTTTAAATTTAAACTAAACTGAGAGACCCCCACCCCAAATCCCTCAAACATCAATCATTTCGGAAAAATGTTTTAAATGAACGTGATAGGTTTATTACTGTGCAATTAGATAAGCTTCCTGCCACACCTGTAGTCTAGTCCAAGAAACCGCCCACTCTTCATGAGCTTGAGAAGTTTTCCCAACCAGTTTTTTTTTTTGCGCTATTATCTCATCTGGCCTATTATCTCTGTGCCAAAGATCTCATAGGGAAATTTAGCGATTGCAACACAATTGAACAGGCAGGTGTGAGGCCTTTCCTCCTCCTCCTGACATAGTCTACACAAAGGTTCCGCGTTAATTATATCCAGATGTTTCTTGAACCTGTCCAGTCCCGTGAATAAACTTAACACCAAATTCTCTCAGGAGCCAGTCTTTAAGAGATGCACGTAACCTTAGGTTACTCCTAGAACATATTCTTGTCCACATAACGGAGTATTCGCCCCATTCCTGGCCAGTTGGTCAACTGTTTCATTGCTTCTAATCTCTAAGTGTCCCGGCACCCATTGGGTTGTGGTCATTTCTGTTGTGTCGGGAAAGTTGAGTCTGGGATTTTCCACCTCCCAAACTTAGAGATGACGTAGTCCTGAAAGCAGGTTTGTATGAAGTTTAAAAAAAACTGTTGCGAGCAGTTTTCGAGAAAAAACGCGAATAACTGTAATTTTGGAAAGTCGCACTTTCGGTTGATAGATTTTGTCCCAAACTTCCTTACAAAAGGATCCCACTGGTGATATCCAAGAGGATACTAATTTAAATTAGGAGGGCGTGTGGTAAGCAGACCACCGTTTAGTTCTGGCCTTCGCTACTAACAGTAACTGCTCCACTTTTTCTCAGATGCTGGGTAAACAGCATCTTTTGACCTTACGGGAATCGATCTCTGAATTCTTGCACCAAAGGCGATTACACCAACTTATGAAGGCAATCATATGCAAATCAATCGCTAAAAACCTCTGAAATCTTTCCTAGTGTATAGAGAACGTTTTAATGGATACCTTAAACGCTAGAAGGAGCCACATGTGAAGGAAGTCTTTAAATTTGTCCCATATTTGGAAGAAGTCCCTATATTGTCCCCATTTCTGAGGGAAGAAGTCTCCATATTGTTTTAAGGCTTAAATAAACAGCAATAAGAAATAGAAATACCGTTTCATATCGCCTGGCTTCTGCATCCCTCTTGGTTACCAATGATACTTCATGGGGAACTCCTCTCTGATCTAAAAATATACAGATACAAATAAATAATGAAACTGAAATCTAAAAGAAACTGCCAAAAGCTAACACGGAACATCGGATAGATTAGAATTTTTGTAAAGGATAAGGCTGTGTGTACCTCTCACCATTGCAGACGTTGTTCTTCTAACCAACCTTTGATAGAAGTTTGGGTCAGGCTCCTGGACAGATCGCAGAAGGGTTCGGGACCTATAAAAATGTCCTTAGAGCCCTCCCTTGCTAGAGCATCCGCCTTCTCGTTTACAAGCGAGTGTCAGCTTATTCCGAGCACCCACTTCGGTTAGGGCATTTAGGCAGTCCTACACCAGTCGGGAGTAAAGAAAGTGCCCACAAGGCAGCCTGGGTATCGGAGTATATCGCCACCCTCCTCCCCACTAATCCTTGCCTTAAAATCTACTTAGCACAAAGCTGTAACGCCACCAATTCGGCCTGAAAGACCTTAACCTTAGGCCTACCCCTGTAGACTCCAGCTCCGACCCCAGTCTGGGTCTTGGAGCCGTCCGAATAACAGTAGGAGGGCTACTGTCCCATTCACCTCTGTTTGGTATTGCAATATGTAAATTCCTGCCGAAATTAAATCTGGGAATCATCCTTTCTGTTGGCATACCATATGAAGGTCTGCCTTAATTATTACCTCGATCAATCTCCGATTGCCAGATCCATGCCCAGAGATGACGGGTAGCAACCCTTCCCTTGAAGGAGCCAATGAATTCCCATTTTCTGGCTTCGCTTTGATTCGTATGAACCCCTGTGGAACCCAGGCATGCTTGCCTTTGGATCCCATCCAGCCTTTCCGCCATCCCTTTCTACAAGAGTCTTAGTCTACGAAGCCACCGACCCTAATGTATCCTTTGGCTTACACATCATATATAATACAATGTATGACCCTTATGACTTGTGCGCAAGCCCTAGTTTCTCGCAATGCACATTTTCAGTTACATGTGAACTTTGTAACTGGAAATAGACAGCCATGGGAAATATTCTGAATGGATTCAAACATGGTTATAAGCAAATAAATAAAATAATGAATAAAAAAATATAGACTTACGTTGTGGTACAATAGATTTAAAACAGATTTCATAAACATCTTGTGTTTCCGTAACGAATGTAAATTTTCCTTTTGTAATGTCTTTGTTTTGTGCCAGAATGTCCTGTTTTGAGTCTTTTACCTAGAAAATACATAAAATAACAAAAATTGACCATACATTAGAACTATTGTGGATTGTCAGTGGTTCGCCGTCCTTCTAGCTTCGCCGCCCTTTTAAGCAGGCCTAGCAAAGTTGAAAACGGCTACAACATGGGTTCGTAGCTTCGAGATTACTTACTCCCAACCCATGGAGATAAGAGGGTGATATTATTAAAAAACTACGTAGCTGAAAGCATAAACATGTAGAGAAGAATGATGATTTCGGAGAACTCATCAGAAGTGAGTATGGAAAAGATTCTCTTTTCCCGTCCCGTTTTTAGCGCAACGGAGTTTACCCAAACCCTATTTTATAACCATAGCTTAAACCATATGTTATGCCTTAATACGTTATTTTGCATTTCATCCTTAACTAGAATTAGGGGGCTGCATATGCCTGATTTTTAAAAACTGAAAAACATATAAAGTATATTGTTACAATTTTTTTTTTTTTGTTAATCGAGGCTTCACTCCAAATTTCATCATTCCGATATGGATAAATATAAAAAGGTAACTCAGGCATGCCCTATTACTGTGGAGCCCTATTGCCAACTTTATGCCCAAAATTGCATTAAGAGCATGGTAAGTGTCTCTAACAAAGGACGTATTTGTATAGCCTGTGCCAATATATTGAACGGAATCAGAGCAAGTGACTTTAAGCCTGTAAGACTTCTATTTTTAATAAAATATATGAAAGACTAGCAAAAAAAATGTATTTTTTTTTTAATAATAAATTATTGAAACTTACCACATAATCAACTTTTTGCCCAGGTACTGAAGATACCTCAAACTCTCCCAAAATTAATTCTTCCTTTCTCAATTCTTCTTTTAAACACTTCTGTGAATTCGGATTTAGATGGAACATTATAGAATTAACTTCTAATATACAAATTATAAAGAGTAATGTTCCGGATATGTACAGCATTTTATAAATTTTTAAATTTACAAAAAAAAATATTTCCAATTATAAATTTATATATATAGTTCTTTTGTTAAAACATTAGGATTATTAATTTTATATATATACGGACACAAAATTAATAAATTAGTCTCAAAATCAAAACTTTACAAGCCAACATTTCTTCCACATAATACTAACACATGGCACATCGGCAGTGTTGCCAAAAACTAATATCCAAAAAATTTCCCACTGTAAAACCCCAATTTCACCCGTATAAAGCGGAGAAAAATTTCTCTCCGGAGAAAAATGGTCAAACTCATCTTGAGACATTCACCATACGTCTTTTTTCAAAAACAGAAAATTTTTCTTTAAAATTGTGAATATCGAAGGCTGGTAGTCCAGAAGATGCCAATAACATCCAACTAATCCAAATAACATTTGAAATTTATAACATCAATTTTTTTCCACAACAATGTATCAAATAATAAAATTGATACGTCTTATATCTGTGTGCAGTTAACATTCACATATTCTGTAAAGTCCACACTTCTGGTTAACGTATTTTCTACAAATTTAAAATTACATACGTGAAATGTATATGGATATTAGAAAGCCGGGAACAAGTGCCAGTTCGCAGGGGTTATAGAAAATTCTGCGTTTCAGAACTCTTTCTATAATACTTTCTCTTACCAGGAATAAGAGAAAGTAAAAAGAGAAGCTTCTTATATATAACAAATTTAAAGAAATTCGTAGGTGTTTTTATGGAGAAAATTGCAAAGCTGAAGAAAACTGTTCAGTAAAAACCCTCTATTGGTCATCTGATTTTCTTCAAACTCAGAATTTCAACAACATATTTAATTCTAATTAATATTATTTAGAATATAGGAATTATGTAATAAATTGAAATAGCATTTTAAAGGAAAAACATAACCCCACCCCTCCGCCAAAAGTACCCTTAAATAAATTTTCCCGGAGAAAAGTTTCAAATAAAAATTCCGGTTGAACGATTTTTACGAAAAGCTTATTCGCAGGTGTCCTGGTAGCACTTTAACGAATTATTAAGTTTGAAGATTATGTGAATTTTCGTTTTTGAGATATGCTGTCTCACACACGCAGACCAATTGCTAAAAACCAATATTTTGGACACAGGGGACCTCAAAACGGATATTTCTGGTGAAAACTCGATTTCCAAAATTTGAAACGATTACAATACTTCCTCATAAGAGAAATTAAAAATGAATTAATACAATTATAAATAAAACTTATATTTACTCACCTTTTAATAATGAGAAGAAGCACTCACTTGGAATGCACATCCAGATAGGGTCACATGAAAGGCAAAATCGGCGCTTGTGGAATAACCACGATCTGTGGGAAAACATGGGGTCTCAGTTTCAAAATAATGTACTGGCTATATACTCGTACAGCATAATAGACCTCAATTTGTAGGTCGCAGTGGAATGAGGCTCCCCCCCCGATTCTATTCTATACTCGTACAGTTATAATCATCATTTAGGTTCGAAGCGATGGTGTTGTGGTCTAAAACTGAACAACAGACAGCTGAGAAAACTCTGGCTAGATATAGATGTTAGCCTGTAGGGGTTTTTAGAAATGCCCCGACTATGGCATTAGAAGTATTGTTGGGGTAAACTCCGCTACAGCTCTTGATACAAGTGGAAGCAAAGGCCTACAGTTAGTGCATACAGACTAACGGTCAATAGACAGAAGATGTACATTTAGTTTCTTTGTCAGACATACAGACATAGTAGATAATCTCGACCCACGAACTCTTAACATGACTGGAGATAGTATCTGTCCAAAATACAGTTTTGATATCCCATTTCAAGTGATCCTGAATGGACTACTAAAGGCTAGATAGAGCACGGCATGTTGTTTATGGATGGTTCCAAGATAGCATACGGCGCTAGGGCTGATATACATATAGGATGAAGCCGGAGGTTCTCACAGAGAGGCCTCTAGGCAGTAATTACTCCACATTATTCCAGGCCGAAATTTTTGCATTTAAGATCTGTGCTGAAGAAAACCTGAGAATGATTCTTAGAAACAAGGAGATTCTCATCTTATCCGACAGCCAGGCTGTCCTGAATACCCTTACTGTCTTAGAACCACCTGAACTCTAATTTGGGAGTGTAGAAGAGACTCGTTTAAACAACTGTCCCGGTACAATAAAGTTCGACTGGAATAGGTGCCGGGACATGTGGAGATTAAGGACAACGAAACAGCCGCAACGACCAGCCAAGAATGGGGCGGCAAACACTCGGTTCACTAGCTTCTCTCTTAGAGATTGGCTCTGGAGAGAAAACGACAAATTCTGGAAATCAAAGTCTAGAAGCCATGATGATGTCAGAGTAGAAATAAAGGAGAACCTCTGTTTAGGCAGAAACCAGATTAATTTGGTGGCAGGCATTTTCAAGGGGCACTTACTTACTTATTCGGATTCCTCTTCTACCTCACAGTGTAGAGGATCTGCAAAAGAGACGCTACCATTCTCTATCTACTGCCATTGTCTTGGCCTTAGTCATTGACAGGTTTAGATCCCTGAAAATGTCGGAGATGTTATCCTCCCGTGTCACGCGTCTCCTTCCTCGCGGTCTTTTTCCCATGCATCTAGCCTCAAATGCTCTTTTTGGGTGTCTTTCTCTGTCCATTCTAGACAGGTGTCCGAACCATCTCAACTGCACTTTTTTGACATGTGATATTAGGGGATCGCGTTCCAAATTCCTCCTGATGGTGGTGTTTCTCACGCGATTCCTCCTTGTTTTGCCCTCCGTTCGCTTAAGATACCTCATTACAGAGGCCTGGATGCGGCTTAAACTCTTTTTAGTGAGGGACCAAGATTCGCATCCATTTGTCAAAACAGGAGTATATATTGTTCGGTTAACCATCAACTTAGTCTTTTTAGACACTTCTTTTTTGGCTAAAAAGTTTTTATTAAGTGCTTGGAACAGTCTCCCGGAAGGTGCAAATCTTGAATTTAACTCATCTTTAATTCTTCCGACAGAGCTCATAATGACACCTAAGTACTTATATATGTTGACTTGACGCACCTGACTATTTTTAACATTTATACTGTGTTTCTTCTCTGTTCTGCTTATTACCATAGTCTTACTCTTTTCCAAATTGATCTCCATGCCTTTCTTTTGAAGCTCTTCCATCCACACATTAACATTATATTGGAGCTTTTCTTCAGAGTCCCCTATGAGTACTAAGTCATCGGCATACATCAGAGAAGAGAAGGTCACTGGCCGCATATTCCAATATCCCAAGCAAAATTCCTTGCTTTGCATTGACAGGCTTTAGATATATCATCCGTAAACATTATGATCAGCAATGGGCTTAGTATGTCACCCTGTTTAACACCAACATTAGTAGTGAACTCCGGAGAAGAACAATTTGCTGTTCTGACGTAATTACGACAATTGTGGTAAAAACTTTTTATCCTTTCTATAAGCGCTCTGTTAATATTTCTCTTTCTCAAGGTTTCCCATAAATATGTCCTAGGAACTTTATCAAAAGCTTTACATAAATCTATAAAACATAAATGGACTTCTTTGTCGTACTCGATAGATTTTTCCACAATTTGTCTCATCGTAAATATGTGATCCTGCGTACTTCGGTTTGGACGAAAGCCGCACTGATCAGCAGCCTTTCCACTTGCTTTCTCAGCCTTGTTTCGAGGATTCTTCCATATATTTTACCAGGGACGCTTAGCAGTGAAATACCCCTATGATTAGCACATTCTCTATTATTTCCTTTTTTATATATAGGGACGATAACTGACAGTTCCCAGTCCTTCGGGATCCTCCTTGTATTCCAAGCTAATTCGATTACTTTATATAGCATTTCTTCAGCTTCTTCCGCCATATATCTCAACATTTCTGGTGCAACTTTATCATGACCTGCAGACATTCCTAATTTCATTTTTGCAAGTGCATTATACATTTCTTCTCTTTCTACATACTCGTCATCATCATCATCAATCCCTTCATCCTGTACTCTTTCCACACTCAGGTGGATAGAATCTCTTATATCCTCGTTCGCCGCCATTCCATCATCATGCTCTTCGTTATCCCCTCCTGCCAGAAGTTCCTCAAAATATTCTTTCCATCTCATCATTAACTTCCTTGGCTCTGTAATAAGTAATCCATCCTTTTCCTTGTTCCACACTTGGCAACACCGCAAACATCTACCGTCACTCTTAATAATACATTCTTAAAGTTGGCCCAAATCATACGCAAATATTCCATCCCCTAAACTATTAACATTTGCTGTAAATTGTGTATTAACTTCTGGATCTTTTAATTTGAAAATTTTTATCTTTTCATTTACTTTTTTTTTTCTTAGACTTTTTCCACCTTATCGGCCTACATTTACCTCTAACAGATAATGATCGCTACCTATCTCTGGTCCTCGCATCACTCTAGCATCTCTGATCCTATTTAACATACTTCTCTTTCCAATAATGTAGTCAATAATTGACTTTTCGTTCCTACAGTGTTCCACTCTGGTATATTTATGGGAGAATTTGGTATTAAATATGACAAGATTATTTGCCAAACAAAACGTTAGTAATCTTTTCCCATTCGTATTAATTTCCTCTTCCCCATGCGGACCGGACCTATCACTTTGCCATATTTTTCGCTGTTGTTTCCAACTCTTCCGTTCAAATCTCCCAGTATAAAAATATCCTCATACTCTTCATCTACAGCCTTGTGCAGGTTATCGAAAAACTGGTCTTTGCTTTCCACAAAATCATCTTCATTCGGACCGTAAGTGATTATCAGAGTTGTAATTCTGCTTTCTACATCAAAAACTTGTACTTTACTTGTACTTGTAGTCTTTCATTTACAAATTTCCAGTCCTTAATTTGGCTTATACAATCTTTATGTATTAAAAAGGCTATTCCAGCCTTTGCTCCTTCGGTAAGAGATACACTCGAATAGAGCAGTAGAAATCCATCATGTATGATCTCACAGCCTTGGCCCTTTTTCTTTGTCTCTGTTACGGCCAACATCGTTACATTCACTTTCTTCATTTCTTCCACAAGCTCCGGATCCTTACCTATAAGGCTCCTTACATTCCAGGTTCCATACTTCGAAGTTCCATGTCCTCGCCAAGTCATAGCCATTTTTCCGAGGTAGGTGCTTTTCTTTAATCATATATATATTCGGGTATATGGGGGATTGGCCCATAGCACCCTAGCATAGTGAGGGCTGCCTCCTTCAGGCACTATGCCTTACTTGTAGCGCTTCGGAGTTAGTAATACATTTCTAAGACATAACTCTTACTCCTGGACGGCTGGATGTTCTAGTCCATTCAGGTGGCTTTTCCCTCCTCCTTTTTCAACCGATTTGGGACGGCTAAGGGGCACAATAGGTCCAAAAAAAAAACAAAAAAACACCTACATAAAGGTGGGGATAAATTAGCTCAGAACTTTGTGTAGACTGTCGGAAGAAGAGGAAAACGGCCTCCTATTTGCTGTGTGAGATCTTTGGCACATTGAAACCTAGAGAGATGGTAGTGCAAGAGAGGTGGTTGGAAAGCCCCTCTCATGCTCATGAAAAGAGGGCGGTTCTTGGACTAGACCGACAGGGGTAGCTCAGAGTGAGGCTCTAATTTAGCTTGCAGTGCTTGGGGCCATGGTGACCCACCCACCCCATTGTTATAATCTATTTACCTACACCTCCAAATCTCATTTATTCAGTCAAAATTTGAGCTCTGATATATATAATATATAAAAGTGGAAATGATTTTAGATTATTAAATAATATTAAAAGAAATTTAAATCAATGTATAAATTAATATGATTATATTAGCAAATTTGTTTAAACACAAAAAAATGAATGGCTTTGTGAAATTTTTGGAAATTGTTAAGAAAAAAAAAAATCTAAAAAAAAAAAAAAAAAAAACTGTTTCTGATATTTGTTTTTCATTTTCAAAAAAAAAAAAAAAATTCACTCCACATATAATTTTAATATTTTTTTTTGAAATTATACACTTTTTCAGTTAATAAATTTAAGTACAATTTTAAAGATTAAAGGAAGATCATAATTTTTTTTTTATTTATAACAATTTTTTTGTTTTTTAACAAAATTTAGCAAATAATTTCTTTAATGGATTGTTTAATAAATACAATAAAATATAATATATATGATTGGGACAAAGATTGGGGACACTTACAAGAATATTTTTTGGTGGTATGTGGCTCGGCCAATTTGTATTTTCTTTGCAAAATTTTATTTTCAGCGTTTTTTGACATCTCATCGCTTCCTACATTTTGCAAATAGTTTGATATTGCTTCTTTTTTTTGAAACAGCATTGAACATCCTCGACTCGAGTTTATACACGCTCTAACAGAAATTTCCCGACAATGATGGTCCTATCGTAATTTTTCAAACAATTCACGGCCATTTTCATGAAAAAACAGGATTGAGTTTCCAGGGTTGAAATTGCATCAATGATTTGCTAAAAACCGACGTTTTGCCCATACTGCAATGAGCCACTTCTGAGGGTCGTTCGTTGAAAGCCAATAAGGCAAAAAAGCCCTGGAAGAGGCTCATTTGCAACATGTCGATTTTTTTAGCAAACCACTGTGACGCGATCTCAATCCGGAATCTCATTTTTTTTTTTTTTTTTAATTTTTCAACCAAATTAAATATTTTTTTTTTTAATCAATCTATCTTTTTCAATCAATGAAACCATTTTTAAAACACACTTTCTTTTTTTTTAATTAAATTAAAACATTTTTAACTATGTAAACAATTTTTCAATCAAAATAAATCTTCTTTTTTTAGAGTAGTTAGTTGCCCCCCACACCAGCACAGAATTCAACTTGCTTTTAATTATTTTAATATATTATCCATTTAGTATTACATACAATTTATATTTTATTGTTAATTACTGTGAAAAGGAAAGAAGAAGATTAGCACAGAAAATAATTAAAAGCATTAATTACAAATTAAGGGATAAATGAGAGAGATTCTTCAGGCTTGTTGAAACCTGTTAATCCTGGATCAAATGGAAGTCCACATGAAGATCTTTGTGACGGAGCAATAAAAAAATTCAAAGATGGTAACACAACGCATTTTTTTGATACCACACTTTTTCAAAAGGTAGATCCTGAGTATTACATTGATGATATAGTCTTCAATAAAACAGAAAGGCTATTCCAGGATGGGTAAAAGTACATACAATTTCAACTGGGGTGTACGAAGAACAAGAGATGGGGATGAACTGGCATTGAGAATGCTTGAAGAATCACTTAGTGAAACTACTGTTATATTGTCTTCTAGAAAGGAACGGATAGAAAAAGAAACCGAATTCCAAGAACCGGCTTTAAGAACCTTTCCGAAGATTTGAATGGTCATCATTTATTAGAATCCAGTTCTTCGAATCCAAGCTCCATGAGCTAAGCATAAGTTCTATTGCCTGCAGTGATGGATTATATTTAGCTTTCACATTATATTTCTATGAAAGGTCATCTCTACACCAAAACCAGCCAAGCACATCATTCCCCAAGCTCTCTTCTGGGTCTACTCGAGATGACAAATTCGGACAAATTTCATACAGTCCGGGTCATCCATTTGTTTGAGCTCTATTTCCTGTTTGTTGGAATACCGAAGAAATACCGATTCAAGCATTTATATATCCTAAAGTTTATATTTATATATCACCATGGGAGCCAATCGCCAGTTAAAACTTTTGAAAATCACCGCTAATTATTTCTATTATTAATTTAATAAGCTAAAAAAAGGTACACTAAACCAGAGCCATTTTCCTGTGAGACACCCAAATTTTTTTTAAATATTTCTTCCTTACTTTGTTTTATAAATAATCCTATTATTTAACACATTGCAACAAACAAACAAAAAAAAAGTTTTTTTTTTCAAATAATATGTCGAACGCCCCCACAAGTCAAAAAAAGGGGGTCCTAAAGTATTTTTGAAGTGAACACAAGCGGGGATCCTAAAGTAAGACTTTGCATTCTTTATACTTTATATAACTTTTCCTCGACTGTCATTGTCTCTGTAGGCTGATTGGACCGTCACTTTGATAACAACAAAACTTTGGGGGGGGGATAATGCACGTCATTTATAAGCACAATTCACACCATCTATCAACTCAACAAATTAGTCTGTTTTGTGTGTGTGTGTGTGTTTGATCAGTATACCTCAAAAAACGAAAAGTATAGAAACTTCAAACTTGCTATATTTTATTTAGATGCTACCAGGGGAAGACCCGACAGCTTTGCTCAAAAAAAGTACCACAATGAATTTGCCAATTTTTTTCCGACCGTATACGTATTTCATCCATCGTAAGAGTAAGGTTATCAATTCCTATAGTGATTTCAACTTAATATTTCTATCACGCACCACATTGGTTGATTGTATTTAAGGTTATATAACCTTCCTCACATATACTCAACCTTATTCTGGATGAGAATTAGAAACCGGTTACCCCCCCCCCCCAAGAAGAAAGACGGTCTTAGTACTACATGTCTTAGTAGCGACTATCCATCATTACTGACCTAGAGAGGTACTTGACGTAGCTGCTGTGTCCCCACCTCTTTCGTTTTACCATGCGGTTAGCTACGCCAAGTCCATTACATTATTCGTGTATGGTGGAGGGCTCATATAGCCTCCACTAACAACAAAACGGCTCCTAGAACCAAATCTAAGTTATAACCAATCTAAGACTCACAGCAGTCTAAACAAATCGGATAATAACCTTGAAGGAAGAAAGCTCAACTCAATCGGGAGATATTCCACAATTTTGAAAGGTAGTATAAGATGGTATATTGTATCTGACACTAAAGTTTCGGTAGTGCAGCGCTATGACGTTTAGGACTTTTCCTGAAAACCGCCTTTTTTTTTATATTGTAAGTTTCCTATATATTAATTTATTTTAGTATTTATGAAGCCAAGCGGGCCATACAAATGGATACAGTGTATTATTACATTAATAATCTTAACAGCATTTCATTACAATCTAACTTCCACTCCTGCTTGCATCTAGACGAATAATAAGTTTTAGGCTTGATGTAATTTTCATTTAGTTTATGATATATTCTGTTCACACAAACACACACATACATACACACAGAAAATTTGCTAAAAACATTTTTCATAGTCAGGGTACTTCAAAACAAAGTTATAATCACAAAACTATTGATAAGTTCCACAAAGTATGAAGCAGACTACCAAGAAAAAAAAAATCTGGGACTTTATCCGTCGTAGCATGCTAATTTTTTTGTTGTTTCGAACTCTCTAGATGAACTTGACTGCCTTACTCTTAACGATGGATGAGAAACCAAAATCGGTTAGCGCTACAATGGATAAAATCCCCAGATATTATTCAAAATTTCAGACCAAATCATAATATTCCCCAAATTTCTAACTGTTCGAACTTTTAAAGATTTCACCGTCATTCTTATGCAAAAAATACTAAAGTTTCGGGATTGTGACCGCGTCAGTAATTTGCTATAAAAAAAACAATAAAAAAAAACGACGTTCAACCTTATGATATATTAGGTCAAAAGTATGCCCCGCCACTGTTCTACACACCCTGTGTCCTGCCAGTGTTACCTTGGCATTCAGAGGGATCCTACGAAGAAGTCTACTGCAATATGGGGGCAAACCATTGACTGTGGGCAGTGTGAGGGGCTTGTATGGCTGAGAGGAAAAACTGATGCCTTCAAGCTTTATCCAGGAGTTTCTTTTTTAAACTCCTAAAGTCAAGAATCAAACAGACATGACCTGGAGAGGGTGGATCTAATTTCTATGTGCCTATGCAATTAAAATTGGGGGTATAGTAAAGCAAGCTGAGGTTCTCACTAGCCACTAGAACAACACGTGACCACTGAAATCATTAATTATATGCAAATGTTTTCAATCAAGGCTACGCCCCTGTGGCCCCTTCACGGCATAATCTATAGTTTTGGAGATCCCCTTTGTCCCTCTAGTTATAGTTCTAAACAAAAAATTATATTAAAGAAAATGGAGCGAAATTCTTATATGAGAACTATCGATTTAGGATGGAATACATTTAAACATTTTTTTCTTTTTAAATATATCTTCATATTCAGTCTTAATGGTGAACAAACATGGACTAAAAGTCAAAATAAAAATTAGAAAGAAAACAAACATTAATTTAATAACTGAACTTAAAAATGGCTGATGGCTACGACAAACGACTAGATCAGACTCAACACAAAGAAAAAAATATCTTAATTAAAAAAATAATCCTCTTTTCATATTTTTTTCTGGAGGTGCAATAGACGCCATTTTGTTTTTTTTTTTTAATCAGAAGAAGGTGGAGGTTTCCAGATATTTGTGGAGTGCTGTGACCATATATTGCTGAGAGACCTAAATGGATCGTATTCCATGGCAGGTTGTGGCTGCAACATAAAATAAACAAATACATCAAATTAGCAACTTAAAGAAAACAAATTAAAAATCTGATGTGAAACACTCACACAACTTTCTCGTACAATATAATTTAATCAAGGAATTTACTTTAAAATTGCAACGTTGCAATGTTTAATTGGGCTGACTTGGTGGGGATTTTACTTTTATGTTCAGCGCTCTTTGTTTCAAAACCAAAACAAAGCTTGTGCAAATTTAATATTTAAACTACCTGACCAGATCTCTGAAACCGCTCAAAAATCAATTTTTTTTGTTTTTCAGAAATATGTTTCAAATGTGATACATTTCTATCCATGCAACCAGTAGTTACGCAGAAATTATATTGATAATGGCGAAAAACGGCCAAAAAAAAGGTTCCTTTTACGCCGGTTTGTTCAATTTCAATTGCATTCAATTTTTGCAGAATAGGTTAATATACCGAGCTCTAGGCAGGAGGGAACTGGCCTGTCAGGAGCGGGAGCATGGTTACAGGGGTTAGACAGGGGGCTCGGGGCCTTGGGGTGTATGGCAAACTATCTTTCAGTCGAGGTTATGGGTATTATCGAATGCTGCTGCCTTGTGGAGTGGCAGGGAGAGATTAAAGAGGTGCGGATATTCTCTGACAGTCAGGCGGACTCGGGCTTTGAGTAAGCCGTGTTGGAGTTCGAAATAGGTGGGAGAATGTAGAGGCTTAACGCCTTAGCTCGAAGGGGAAAGGTGCAGCTCTATTGGGTACCTGGACAAGTCTTTTTGCGGTCCCGAGCCAGCGCTTGCCCTCACTAAGAGGTTTTGTGATAGTCAGATCAGATTTTGGGAGGCGAGGTTTTTAGAGAAATGCTGGGAGGTCACGCAGAGGTAGCCTCCAGGCTAAAAGATTCATCAAAGGAACCAAGCGGGGGGTTTCAGATTACCTCCTGTCCCTTAGTAGGACAGGACTGAGGACCTTGGTGGGTGTAGTGACTGGGTGTTTAGTCATTTGCATAATATAGGGAGGATATCTAGACCCATATGTCAGAACTGTGATGATGGAGTTAGGGAAACAGTATATCACTACTTATGTCAGTGTCCCCGTTTCGCTGGTAGTAGGTTTGATGTATTTGGGAGGGCACCACTCTCGCGGGATTGCCTGGCTTGTGAGTTGGAGTTGAAGGATGTCTTGGGATATTGCAGATTGACCGGTAGACTACCGGGGAAGATTAATAAGGGGGTGAATTGGGGGGGAAACGGAGGGATAAAAGCCATAAAGCTTAGGTCCCAAGCCAATAGGCACCCAGTTTCAATAATAATAATAGATATACCAACCAGATCATCTTGTGGCGATGGTGTAGCCGGTGCCGGTGGGCCCCATACATCAGAGCCCCATACTGGGGCCGGATTTTCGACGGAAGATGGAGTATATAATGGTTCCCATAGAGACGGCATAACTGGCCAGTTTCTTCGATCTGCAAAAGTTATAATTAGTTTTATTATACGTAAGGGTTAAGAGTTTAATCTGTAAGGGCACAAATTTTTGTCATGATTAAGTTTACTAAATGAAAAATCAAGTAATGACTTATCAGTCATGTCGCTAGTCAGTAGTTTAAATTTAGACTGTCGAGTGGTTATTAGTCAAAGTGACTAACTGCTTTTATTGCGATTAAATTCTGAAACTGTTTGACATTAACTTACCATTTGCACCATGAAACGTTTGCTCAATTTCTGTGTTGTGCTGTGCTCTCTGTGAATCGTCCGTAATTTTCAAACCGCCCAAGTCACTCCACAATGATTGATCATAACTCGTTTGCTACAATAAAGACAAAACAAGAATTATTGTGCTGCTTTTAATTGAATACTGTATTTTTTTCTCTTACTGTAGTTAAAGCGGTAGAGCATAATAACCGAGAGGTTCATTGCTCAAAAAAAAAAAAAAAAAGTTAAAGCGGTTACACTGCAGTCCAGAAGAGAGCACCAAATAACATTGGTGCTGTACAAACCTACAAAACATTTGATATTTTCCTGCAATTTTTTGGTTTTTGAAATATTCTGTTACACACACACAGGAATTCTTGCAGCAGTAAGATAAAGTAAAAATACCTACGGGGACACAAGGTGTGGAATCTGTGAACAGGCTGTTTTCAGACGATTGATGTACAATCGCTTGACACTGTATTGTTTCCGCGATGGACGCCCATGTACTCCAAGCGCTAGTATGGCGTTTTGTGCCAATTGTGCCTAGACAATAAAAAAAAGAAAAAAAAAGAAAGTATTTTAAATTGATTAAAATTTAAAAACTTTGGATGCTATGACCTGAATGAATCTATTACCAGTGACTGATTGCGTTGTAGCACAATCAGGCGCCTTGGAGCCATGATCGGATACCGCTTCCTTGTAATCCGGCTGCCATTCACTACAATACTCCTTATTGTTATTTACATATGGTATAGCCTTCTCTGCAAATTATTAAAAATGATGTTTGAGTGTACTTTGCAATAACGAATGGATTATCATGTATGAATTCGCAACTATGATTGTACACTCCGATTTTATTGAATTACCACAACTCTCATCAGGTGATAGAACTACCATTACACTAATAACAGAACAGGACAGAATTGTATAGTTCTACCACCTATATCATATTAATAACATTAGAAGTTATGCTAGAATTTCAAATTTGAAGAAAATCGGTCAACCGGAAGCACAACTTTAAACGTTTTTAAGTTTTTACTTTCTCTTTAGTCTATAAAACTTTACTTCAAAACCAGAGTGGTTTTACTTTCATCAAACGAATTATTACTCGCGTTGAAAAGTGGGTTTATTTCGACAACTAACCAACCAAAACAATGGATTAGATCAGGCCAATCAGCTGTACCGTCCTCCACAGAGAAAGGAGGGGGAAAAATGTGATGCTGTACGTATTGGGGAGATCTACGAGGGCGTCATTCATTTCGAACTAGTTCCTGACGGTCGTGTGATAACATCCAGACTCTACTCTATTCAGCTAGAACAAGTACACTCCGTTTTGCCTGCAAAATGTACCTCTTGAGTTCATTGAAAAAGTGTACTCCTTACCAAGACAGCGCAAGGCCGCACATGTCACGTCAAACGTTCTCAGTAATCGAAGAATTTTTAGCTGCTCTCTCACGCAGCTTACGGCCGATTTGGCACCCTCTGATTGCTATCTCTTATCTCTTCCGCTCCATGGCTCACTTTTTTACAAGATAAAAAATTTATAAATAAGAAGGAGGTAGGGAAGGGATTAGCTCAGTGGTAGCGCGCTGGACTAGCAACGCGGAGATCACGGGTTCGAATCCAGCCGTGCTACCCTTAGATTTTCTCTTCCTAGGAGCCCCTACAGCTCACTGTCCGGTGATGGACAGTGTTGTCTGTAACGGGAGAACACTGTCCGGAGGCCGGCAGTGCACTGAGAAGGCTCCGGGCGCAAATGACCACAGATGTTAGGACGCCTTAAATTAAAAAAAAAAAAAAAAAAAGGAGGTGAAACGAGAGTTTTGGAGTTTTTTGCTCCAAGATAGCCCTGATACGGAAGGACGTCGACATGTTGGCTCACGATGGCGGTTAACTTGTAGAAAATGATGCATGGCCCTGTATTTCGAGCAGAAAGCTTAGTAAGTGAGTAAACAAACCATTTTGAATGGTAAGGTGAAAAACGCAAAGACTTATGCTACACCCTTATAATACTAATAAATTAATTATAGTGATAGATACATCACCTAATGAAGAACTAGGAGTCGGCTGACGTGAATGGTGAGAAGGAGTGTTGTTAATCTGCGGGCCGGCTTGGTTGGACCTGAGCGACACTACACTTGAATATGATGACTCAGATCTTTGCACTACATCGCTAAATGATGTCGTCCAAATAGGCGGAGGCGGTGGAGGTGGTGTACCTTCACATGATAAACCTGGAAAAGTAAAACATTTCTATAAATACGTTTAAAAACAGTCCATTGGGAGGAGTTGGCCCAGAGGATCTTTGTCATCCCTGTGGGTACTACTACTACCGGCTAACAACAGAACAACACCTAAACAACTGGATACCACACAACATACACACAACAAACCCAACAAACACACAATGGAAGAGGGAGAGATGTGTTACATGGTTTTATCAGTACCCATATACAGGCAAACCCAAAATTTAACGTCACAGATACCCCAGAACCCTTAAAAATCTTATTTTATGGAAAAAATGTTTCAAATACACTAAAAAAAAACACAAAAAATCTGGTGTGGCACTCACACAACTTTCATTTACTCCAGTTCTCAAAACTGTTAATTGACAAATTTTAAGTTAGTGTACCAAATTTAAATGAAATTCGTCGAAAACTGAAATAACTGTTCAGTAAAAGCGCACTTCCGGTTTACTAATTTTCTTGAAACCGGAATTTTGGCCATCTATTTATTTCTAATTAATTTTGATTGGATGGTAGAATTGTATAAATTAACTATGATGGCACTTTAGAGAAAAACATAACCCCACCCCTCTCCCAAAAACCTCCTTAAATGACATTACCAGAACAAATGTTACAATAAAATTTGCAACTTTTTATGTGTATCAAGGTTCACATTCTTGTTTAAAGAAAATAGTTAGAACCGTTTAAGAGAAAATAGCAGAAAACTGAAGACTACTTTCAGTTAAAAAGCACTTCCGGTCATCCGAATTTTTCAAACTCAGAATTTCAACAGCATATTTAATTCTAATTAATATTATTTAGATGATAGAATTGTGTAATATACTGAAATAGCACTTTAGAAGAAACCGAACCCCCACCCTTTAATGAATTTTTCCGGAGAAATCTTTCAAATAAAAGTTGTAGCTCTTAATATGTGTAGTTGATATACCAAGTTTGAAGAAAATCGTTGGAGCCAATTTTGAGAAAATCGCAAAAAAGTAAAAAAAAAATTCAGTCAAGTGTTAGTTCCGGTTGAGGAATTTTGACAGATAACCCACTGTCAGATACCATGGTGATACCTAAACGGAATATCAAGTTTGAACTTCTTACGATTTTTCGTTTTTGAGCTATTGCTGTTCACATACATCCACAACACACACACACACACCATTCAAAAACAACTTTTTTTAACTCAGAGGACCTTAAAACGGGTATTTCCGGTGAAAACTATATTGAAAATTTGACACGATTGCAATAATTTCTCTTACTAGGAGTAAGAGAAAGTAAAAATGCTTCTAAGAAAAGTGATAAGCCATTTCTGTGTGCAGATAGAATATGAATTTTTATTATTTTTATTTTTTTAATCTTGGTCGCCATTTTTGAGAAAATCGCGAAAAAAATTTACACTCGGTAAAGTTGCACTTTTGGGGTTGATGGTACTGACTTCGTGTCATATGCGGTGGCTGGGTACCTAAACTAAATGCTAACTTTAGGCTTCTTGCGATTTTACATTTTTGAGATATTTTTTTCATATATATATATGAAAAAAATCTGGTGTGAAACACTCACACAACTTTCTCTTACTCCAGTACTCAAAATTATAATTGACAAATTTTATAGTTAGTGTACCAAATTTAATGAAATTCGTCGAAAAGTGAAAACACTGTCCAGTAAAACTGTCCGGTTTACTAATTTCCTTGAAACTCGGAATTTGGGTCATATATTAATTTCTAGTTATTTCAATTTGGATGACAGAATTGTATAATCAACTGTGATAGCATTTTAAAGAAAAACATAACCCCCCTCCCCCAAAAGTCCCCTTAAATGAATTTATCAGGGGAAAAGTTTCAAATAAAAGTTGTAGCTCTTTATATGTATAGTTAACAACGCTGGTTTAAAGAAAATCGTTGGAGCCATTTTCGAGAAAATACCAGAAAACTGAAAATTATATTTCAGTAAAAACGCACTTCCGGTTATCTATTTTTTTTCAAACTCGGAATTTCAACAACATATTTAATTCTAATTAACATTATTTAGATGACAGAATTGTCTAATATACTGAAACAGCAGTTAAGATGAAAACCTAACCCCACCCCTCCCCCAGAAGTGCCCTTAAATGAATTTTCCTGGAGAAATGTTTCAAATAAAAGTTGTAGCTCTTTGTATGTGTAGTTGATATACCAAGTTTAAAGAAAATCTTCGGAGCCATTTTTGAGAAAATTGCAAAAACGTAAAAAAAACAACTAGTAAAGTGGTACTTCCGGTTGAGGAATATTGACACATAACGCACAGTCAGATCCCATGGTGATACCTAAACGTAATATCAAGTTTGAACTTTCTACGATTTTTCGTTTTTGAGCTATGCTGTTCACACATACACACACACAACAAAACACACCACACACACACACACACACACACACACACACACACAGACCATTCGCTAAAAACAACTTTTTTGGACTCAGGGGACCTCAAAACGGATATTTCCGCTGAAAACTCGATATCGAAAATTTGACACGATTACAATACTTCCTCTTACTAGGAGTAAGAGAAAGTAAAAAAGGATCTCAAAAATGTAAAATCGCAAGAAGTAAATAAGAATAAATTTTCTCAATTCACCTTTAGATATCGGGATGTGTTTATCATATTTTTCGGCTCTTTTCTTTGAAGTCTGCACTTTATCCTTTCTTGACAATGATTTCACCCGTTCAGATAGTAAGCCAGCTTTCGATTTACATTGTACTTGATCAATTCGAACTTTGGAGCCGCATGTACTCGGTTGTTTCTTTGATGGTTTTGTTGAAGAATTCAAACGCCTGAAACAAATTAAAAAAAAAATCTGGTGTGAAACACTCACAAGGCTTTCTCTTACTGCTGTTTATATATACAATTATAATACAAATATACAGGGGTCCCATTTAAACGGGCCACTTTTGAAATAACTCTTAAACGAAACAAGATATCTAAAAAGTGAACATAACGTTTGTTGAAGTATTTTCGCTCTAGTTTATGATGGTGTTATTGTTTTTGATTTTATTGCCGCCTTACAAGTTAAATCGGTGGTTGAAAGTGACGATTTCCTTTTGACCCCCACTTTTTACTACTGTATTGAAAACTTTAAAAAAAAATGAAGAAAGATGCCGTTAATTTCACTTCAATATTTCAAACCGTTGCGACATATTCAACCATAAAGATTCAATTTTCGTCGTTTTTTTCCTATTTTTCTGTTTGGTAAACTAAATTTAAGGGGTCAAGGGGGTTTCCACAGCTCTGTGTGGGGAGCTCCAGGGTGAATAGCAGGCTTCACCTCCTATTCATCAATGACCGTCAGAGCGCAGCATTTAGTGTTACTGCACCCTTCTCGAGGTGACCCCGTTTTAAACTAAACTCGGCGGATCTAGATCCGGACGTATATAAAAGTCCCCTGCGGTTAAGGGTGTACTCGCTGGTCATCTGAGGTGGTGCCCCCAGGAGCAGGGTGTTATGCGTACCGTGCCCATGAAGGTTTGCAGCCAGGGGGTAATACAGGCTGTATTATAGCGGTGCCTTCCTGAAACCGGGCCGCATCAGGAAGTAGTAAATGGCCTTGATGTATCATGCAGTCGACCGAAGAGAACCCTAGCTGTACATGGGAATATCCATGAAGAGACGCAAAAAGATGAAAACTGACATTAGGCGGGTAGCTACCGCCACATTACAACCCGCGTCCCAAGCCACTAAGGAGCACGCTCCCAGTGGAATGGGCACGCGGGGTATGCCTGGCATTAGCGAGACGAGTATTCCTCACCAAGTTGAGCAGGCACAAGTAAGTAAGCGGGTGGATACCACGTGTGCACAAATGGAACCCCCAGGTATCCAAGAAGCAAGCTCCTGGTGGGGTTGAAGTAGGCAACAGGCCCAGTATAGCGGTGGTGGGGAGGCTCCCGCTCATCCTCCTGGTGTGGCGAGGAAGGAGGAGGCACCGGGTAGCCCACCTCGGCGTGCTCGTGGTAAGCGGGAGCGGTTCATAACACCTCCCGAAAGAAAAGATGTTAAAAGAAGAAGGGTGCACCTTCTGGTACCGTGAGACCTCCTTGGTGGCGAACCCAGGCCTTCGCCGACCTGGCACCAGCTATGCCGGTGCGGCACAGGTGGTGCGAGTTGGGGTGATGCCTCGACGCTTCCAGGATGTAATACTCAGTGCTGAGGAGCTATCAGCACTGGAGGATGCCATAGTGGAGGTGATAGCCCTTGGGTGGGAGCATAAGCTCCAATTCGAGGGCATACATTTTCGTCCGGGGATGCTGTGGTTGCATTATTTTGACCAGCACACAGCGGACTGGCTGCAAACCAGGGTGACGACTTGGAGGGAGTGGAGCTGATGGCGTGCTCGGGAGACGGCATCCCGAAGATGCACACCGTCACTACCTTCTTTCCAAGGAGTGCAGAGAAGAGCATCAGGAAGGTTTTAGCCTTAGTGGAGGCCCAGAACGTGGGAGTAAACACTAAGGCGTGGAAAATCCTCGTCTGCAAGGAGGAGAATGGAGGTCTCTTGATGACTGCCGCGATCGACGATCAGTCGTTCGAGGCAGTCAAGTGGGGAGGAGGCACCATCCGATTTCGGTTTGGGAAGCTCCCCATTAGAGGCTGGAAGAAGCTGGAGGGCGAAGGGGACGCTAAGGAGCAGCAAGCTCTTTGACCTCTACTCCAGCGGAAGAGCCACCGAGGGAGAGTTTATCCCTGGGGCTTGAGTATGATACTCAGCGACGAGAGAGTCTGGGAGATATGGGAGCAATGGATCTCTCAGCTCTTCGGGCAAGTCTCTCTGTCGAAGAAGAGGAGAAGCTCCCGGGAAATGGGGTGCCCCAGCCTCCCATGAGCAAGCACCCCTCGGAACTGAGCACCGGGGTAGCCCAGGTGAACTTGCACCATGCAAAGGGGGCATCGGCCACCATTGCGAGATTGTTCTCCAAGAGGCTATTTGGCCTGGTGCTGATTCATGAGCCGTGGACAGTCAAAGGACGGATTTGCGGACTGTCAGGTAAGAACAGTAACGCAGTATGGGATGCCAAAAGCGAAAATTCTAGGACCTGCATCTTGATCAGAAATAATATTAATTACACTTGCTTTTCAGAATTTACGACGCGGGATCTGGTATCCATTTTGGCCTATCTGAACTATGGAGGCAACAACCGCGCCGTTGTGATAGCATCCAGTTACTTCGCTGGGGACAGGGATGTACCGCCGGCGGAGGTGCAGAGGTTGGTGAATTACTGCCGGAAGCGGAAGCTGCCTTTCCTCATTGGATGCGATGCGAACGCCCACAACAGAGTGTGGGGGAGCAGAAGGGACAACAGAAGAGGTGAGTACCTTTTAGAGTTTATCCTCCAATATAACCTCGACATTTTTAACGCTGGGGCGTCACCTACGTTTCTAACTATGGTAAGAGAGGAGGTTTTGGATATTACTTTCGGTAGTCCAAGCATCGGGCAGTTTGTCGGGGGCTGGGAAGTCTCGGATGAGCCTTCCTTTTCAGATCATCGAATTATTATATTCAATCTGCAGGGGCTTGGCGATGGGGGAGCGGAGTGGAGAAACCCCAGACGTACAAATTGGGAGGAATTAATAAATCGTATCGACACTGCGAGGGCGCCGCAGTGTCGTTTGGAGCTGGAGCATACGGCAGAGGAGCTGAATGAAGCGCTGGTAGGCGCCTTTGAAGATAGTTGCCCCGTGAGTAGACTCCTTTGCTGTAGGGATGTCCCCTGGTGGAGCAGAGATCTGCCCAATCTGAAGTGCGCAAGCTCTTTAATAGGGCTAAGCGCACTGGAGATTGGCAGAGCTACACGCGGGCGTTTACTACCTACAACAAGGAGATTAGGAAAGCTAAAAGAACCAGTTACAAGAAATTCTGTGAGGACATCAGCTCCTTACCCGTGGCGGCCAGATTGCATAAGGCAATGGCCAAGCATGGTGTTGGAGCAACGATGACGCTCAAAAGACCTGATGGCAGCTATACGCAGGATGGGGAGCAACGTGCTCTTCTCCTGCTGGAGACCAATTTTCCGGGGAGCCTGCCACCAGAGGATGGTTCTGAGACGAAAGGGTCCAGCAGACCGACAAGGAACGACTGGGAGGTGGCCATCAAGAATAGAATAGGCAATAAACAATTTTCAGCCCTTCAAGTCGCCTGGTGTGGATAAGGTCTTCCCTGCCCTTCTACAAAAGGGCATAAAGGAGGTTCTTCCACATCTGGTTAAGATCATTCGAAGTAGCTTGGAACTCGGGTATATACCGAGGCCGTGGAGAAGGGCCAGGGTGGTTTTTATCCCCAAGGTTAGGAAAAGGGACGCCACCGTGCCCAAGTCCTTTAGGCCTATCTGCCTTACGTCTTTTCTTCTAAAGACAATGGAGAAGGCCGTGGACAATTATATCAGGACAGAGGTTCTGGAGAGGGTACCTTTGCACCCTAGCGGGGAGGACGACGGATACTGCTCTGCACCAACTGACCGATGTAATCCAGAGGACTCTAGATGCTAAGGAAACGGCCATCTGTGCTTTTCTGGACATAGAAGGTGCGTTCGACAACACCCCCCATGAGGCGGTTGGTAGAGCCCTTATGAGACGGGGATTGGACAGCACGACGGCTAGGTGGATGATGGAAATGCTGTCCACAAGAACGGTAGAGACAGTGGTGGGCTCACGGACCATCATCTCCCGCACTACTCGCGGCTGTCCGTAAGGGGGGTCTTGTCACCCCTAATGTGGAGCCTGGTGGTGGATGAGCTCCTCTGCAAGCTGACGGAACTCGGCATTTCCTGTCAGGGATATGCCGATGACGTCGTCATTATTGCTAGAGGGAAGTTTGAAGAAACTCTCTGTAACATAATACAGAGGGGGTTAGATATTACTAGTGGGTGGTGTGGTTCAGTGGGGTTGAAAGTTAATCCAACGAAAACCACTGCGATAACCTTCACTAGGAAAAGAACACTTCCACGCCTGAAAAGTATCCGGCTAGCCGAAGATGAATTGGAGTGGGAAAAGGAGGTTAAGTACCTAGGGGTAACATTCGATAGTAAACTCCTATGGAAGAAACACATTGAATCAGTTGTTAGTAAGGCCACTGGCGCCCTCATGAAATGTAGCAGAATGGCGGGCAAATCCTGGGGATGCCCCCCAAGTATCCTACGGTGGATGTATACCATGATGGTGAGACCGGTCATCACCTACGGCGCAGTGGCACGGTTTGGGAAGACCAAAGTAGTATCAGTCAAGAGGACTCTTGACAAGATACAGCGGCTCGCATGCTTATGCATGACGGGGGCTATGCGGACTTGTCCCACCGGCGGGATTGAGGTTATCCTCAATCTGTCACCTCTGTACCTAGTGGTGGAAAGGGCGGCGAAGGGAGCTCTTCTTAGGATCTTTAGAGGTGGTGCAGGAGGAGAGAGGGCTGGGGTCAGGGAGTGGTTATCCTCACCTTTGGGCTCCCTTATCAGGGATCTCTCTAGAGATAGCACGATTAAGAAATACAGCTTCACTAAAAATTTTCGTTGAAGCTGGGCACCAAAAGTGGGTGGAGCGAGAGATCCGCTCTGTTGGGCATTAAGGAACATGCCATTAAATGGTTTACTGATGGGTTTAAGACCCTCGAGGGGACTGGGGCGGGGGGCGGTCGGTCCAAGGATCAAGCACTCGGAACCCATGGGTAAATTTCCCAGCATCTTCTAGGCGGACATATACGCTATTGGAAGATGTGTACAATTTAACCTCGATAGGAGATATAGGAACCAGGAGATTGTCATTCTTTCCGATAGTCAAGCAGCCATTAGAGCATTGAGTGCATCAGTTATCAACTCTAAAATGGTCTGGGAATGCCTAGATAAACTTAATAACCTAGGCAGGAGGAACAAAATTACCCTTTGGTGGGTGCCGGGGCATGTTGGCATTGAAGGGAATGAGACGGCCGATGCCCTGGCCAAGATACGACCCCGCATCTAGGGCCGGAACCTTTTTGTGGGGTTAGCGACCAGTTTCTGTTGGAGGAACTTTGGAAGGAAGAGGAGACGAGAAGATCTGAACTCTGGTACTCCCTCCCCGGTTTGCGGCAGGCCAAGATCTGCTTTGGAAATTATAACCGACGAAGATAGGAGGCCTGCATTGGATTGAGCAAGAACAAGCTCCGCATTGTTACGGGTTTCCTCACGGGGCATTGCCGACTTGGAGGACACCTGGTGAAGCTTGGTTTGGAAAGTGACAGCTCATGCAGATTCTGTGGGGAGCTGGAGGAAACTCCATTACATCTCCTAACAGATTGCGAGGCTGCCACTCAGAGAAGATTCAAGAACCTGGGTAACTACTTGGTGGAGAAGGGGGATATACCCTCTCTAGAGCCTGTCAGGACACTGGGATTCCTTAGGGATCTCAACCTAATGGAGGTTTTGTAGAACGGATGTCAGCTGGGACATCAGCACAATCGATCGGAAAAGGTCGCAGTGCATTGGCCCCCCCTTCAAAAAAAAAAAAAAAAAAAAAAACTAAAATTAAAAGCGGATTTTCTTATTAATTTCGAATAAATAAGAGAGTTTAAATGTTAATAAAACTTAAAACTATTTTAAAACCATCAGGGACTTAAAAATCACGTAAAATATCATTAAAACAAAACAATTTTCCAGTTTATTTACAAAAATCAATAAAAAAATATTTCCTATTTAGTCAAAATGACTTCCTCAGCTTGAACGGCACAAGCGCAACATATGAAGGTGCTAATCGTATCATGTCTGTCGGAATTGCTAAGAAGGTTTGGATTAAGTCTTCTCTAAGGGCTTCTGGAGTTGTTGGTTCCTTGGCATAAATTTTTTTTTTTAGATCAAGAGGGCTTAAATCTGGCAATCTGCAAAGCAAGCCTACTGATCCCATTCTCCCGCTCCAGGTGTTACTGAACATCTCATTCACTTCTCTCCTCGCCACTAAGGCATAGTGCTCGCGTCAACCATCTTGCTGGAACCACATTCTTGTTCTGACATTCAATGGCACATCCTCCAGCAACTGTTGCTGTTTATTCTTGGCGAATAAAATTGGCGTATTCTTGCCCATTTAAGGCACCCGGCGGAAAGTTAAGAAAATCCGCCTTTAATTTTAGTTTACGAAACAGAAAAATAGGGGAAAAAACACGAAAATTGAATCTTTATGGTTGAATATCTCGGCAACGGTTTGAAATATAGAAGTGAAATTAACGGCATTTTTTTCATTTTTATTTTAATAGTTTTCAATACAGTAATAAAAAGTAGGGGTCAAAAGGAAATCGCCACTTTCAACCACCGATTTAAGGTGTAAGGTGGCAATAAAATCAAGAAACATTAACACCATCATAAACTAGAGCGAAAATACTGCAACAAACGTTATGTTCACTTTTTAGATATCTTGCTTCGTCTAAGAGTTATTTCAAAAGTGGACCGCTTAAATGGGACACCCTATATATATAAAATGATAAATTTTCTTTGAAATTCAAAATTATACTCATTTGTCCTAACATAAATTACACAGATTGGGACAAGTACCTCTACCCAGGCAAGCAGTAAAAACGGTTACATTGTAGGCCAGAGGAGAGTGCCAATAACATAGAAACAATCCTATATTACATTTGAAATTTAAGATTTATTTCAATGTAGTTGCCATTTCTAGATTAAAAGGAAATTTTTATAGTAGTTTTCGAGAAAATTCTAAAAATTACTAGTTCTTTAGTCGTAATTCTGGTTAACCGATTTTTTCAAATTTGGAATTCTATGTACTGAAGAATGCTAAATACTATTGTTGCCCCAGGATACCCAAAAATAAATTTTCCCAGGAAGATGTTACAAATAAAACATATAAAGTAATGAGCAAAAACTGAACACAGTTTGAGTTAGGGAAGAGTAGTGTATGTGTATAGCTCTAACCGTATTTCACATAATTCACTGGAACCATACCGGGTATACTGAGTAAACCGAAAACGGTATATGTTTTTAAAAAAACAAAGTTGAGTAAAGTTTAATTAGTTTTAGTTTTTAAGTTAATTTTTTTTTTTTTTTTAAAGCCCGGAAGGAGTATCTGTTACATGCAGTTACTTGGGGAGTGGCGACCCAACGGGTTACCACAGCTCAGTACTCCGTGCACTTCGTCAGAACAGTACACAATACACTTAAGACTACATACACTCTACACTTTACCAGACAAGGACCAAACACAGTACATAAACTAGGGTCTCCGTCCCTAGTTAATTGGCATAAGCCAAGGGAAAAGAAAGGGATTGGCTCAGTAGTGGCGCGCTGGACTGGCAATGCGGAGGTCTCAGGTTCGAATCCTCAGCATGCTGCCCTCAGTCTCTTCCTAGGAGCCTCTACACCTCACTTGTCCGGATGGCTAGAGAACACTGCTCGGAGGCCGGCAGTGCACCGAGAAGGCTCCGAGGGGCACAATAGAGTTATTTATTTTGAGTTTGGGTTTTGATTATAATTGAAAGATCACTTGCAAGCAGTTCTGCAGCTTAATAAACATTACACAAATTCAGTACATAAAAATACTCTAAACAAACCTATTATTTTTGACAAGTACAGCTTTAGCTATTGAATCATCCTCTTCAATATCCCATTCATGATCGGCACTGCTGCAACGGCCTTTTTCATTTGTCGCTGGCAAGCTGCTACCAGTTTTCCTTAAACATTTTGGCGACACTTCAACACCATTCTTTGTACTCTTCAAAGAACGTAAAATTGGTCTTAAATTCCCTCCAGCTGTCTTTGTTTCCAGATGATGACGCACACTTCTAAAGAACATGCTTTCAACTTCCTGTGAACAATGATAAACCAGTTGAACTTTGCACTAGCTAGTGTACAATTACATCGTGTCTGCTCAGTATGTGCTTTGTAATGTTTTTTTGTTAATCTTGACAGGGTTTCAGATTTTCATCCATCGTCAAGAGTAAAGTTATCAAATTCATAACTTCTTCAACTTCAATATTTGTTTGTTCAAAACATTGAAGTTGAAATTATGACAGATAAAATCCCAGATGTTATCCAGCATTGCCGGACCCAACTAAAGAGAAAACACAATCGGTTAACACAAAATCATTCTGCGGTCCCAACAAAATTATATGTATTTTTTTTTCTTTTAACACGAAAAGATTTCACTTCCCGGACGAACAGATATACCTGTTTTCTGCAATCACATAATCACGCAGATTTTTTGGCCTATTTTTTTTTTTCATTAGACAGAAACAATGGCTGCTATTGTTGCTAAGTTTCTGCTTGTCTTTAAGTAGGTAAAGGCACCGCCAGTGTCAAAAAACATTTCACAAGGTTAATTTTCGAATTTGGTAAAATTTTTTTATTTTTTATTTTATTACATAAACTTATTTTATTTTATTATGTTTTTTACATGTACAATGGCAGAGAAATCGGGAAGAAAACAAAAACCGCTATTTTATCGTTTAACACGAAAAAAATATTTAGGTCCCCTCAGTTTCTAATTTATCTTTAATTTTATTTTGTTCAATTATACTAATTTATTTACAAATTATACTAATTATAATTAAGTTAATTATATAATTATAATGATTTTTTTTTCGAAATTTGGTATAGTATTTTAATTTTAATTTTATAAATAAATGTTGAAAGCAGAGGTCTTGGGACTTCCTCAAATAAAAGTTATGGGAGCTAGTGTTCCTATTAAAGAGGAACAGGATAAAAACAAAATTGAAGATAATAAGGTTGAAGTTTTGTATCTACCTACAGATACTTGGGGCCCATTAGAAATATATATGGGTCAAGAAGATTGGTTAGTTACATGCAATGTGAATGGGTAAAATTAATTAAATAAATATCATGCAATGATTCAGAAAAAGACATTGTGTAAATTACAAAAATTGGGAAAAACAGATTGAGTTTAAAATTAAAAAAAAATGCTAGTACTGCCAATATGTTAGTCCTTTCTGATTGGATTTTAATAAAAGATAATTTTTGAACGTTTTAAACCCATTTATTTCTGAAAAGGGTTCATTAAAAATGTGGATTTTTAATAAAAATTTTACCTCATCCATTATAGGAGGGCGATTTCAACATATACGCTATAAAGAGTCTAGTTTTACTGACAATAAAGGGGTAGAAATCTTATACAGACGCTGAGTTGTGGTCCTAATCTGTTCTCACCAAAACATGTTCTGAATTTTAATCTTGCCATCGATTTTAAATAACCTTTGCATTTTAACCTTACCCAAACCATTCAAAACGGTCTTCTATCCGAAACCTTACAAAATTCACCTCCATCCGAACTCTTATCAATTTTAAAAAAAGACAAAGAAATCCATAACTTCAACTTATAATAATATGTTTTCCAACGCTAAACAATGACAATCGCCAATAATTTCTTCCTTCAAAATTTGAAAATGTCGCGCCTCATTATAAACATTTTTCTTATCCCTCCCACCTTTTAACAGTTTCTTATTTTTTTTTTTTTTAAATACTCTCTCTTCATTTCAATCTCAAAGTTCTCAACTTATACACTCCTCACCTACCCCAAAAGGTATCTTTATTTTTTTCTTATTGTAAATAAGTGTTGAAAGCCTGAACCATTCTGCGGCGTCGCCTCAGAAGTGCATCCATTAGGACACGGATGCACGATCGATCAAGAGAATGGTGGGCTAAAACCCCAGGCCAAAGGCAGGCGAAAACGTTCATTCATAGCTACTCGCTCAGGCTAACTGCAGAACTACTCCAATTAAGGATAGCAGTTGGCGTTCTCACTGACCATGTAGACTTAAAAGGAAACATGCATCGCATGGGCCTGGCAACGGATAACCTGTGTAGGTTTCGTCAGGAAGAAGAGGAAACAGCACTGCACGTTTTTTGTCAGTGCGAGGGACTTGTATGGCTGAGGTATCGTCTCTTTGGGGAGGAGAAGCTGACGCCTGCAAGCCTCAGCCAGGGAGCCCTCTCGGGTCTATTAAGGCACTCGAGAAGGTGCTCTGATGGGAGGTGGTCTTATGGTCTTAACCGACCACCTAGGAGTCCCCAAATTCCAAAGTTCAACTAAAGGACAGGGCTGGAGAAGGGTCCCCAACTTAGGGGTGCACAATAGACCTTTGGGGATCGCGGTGGCGTAGGCTGAAGAGCCAATCCCCTCACAGAATCTAATCTTATTGTTAATATCATTTCATTTAATTAATTGTCACTTCTGTGTCATAATTTTTTGTTTTTTTTAATATCTTACGCTCAATCTGTTATGTTAATATTTCTTTAATTTATTTATTTTTTTTATTTGTTACAAAATTTAATGCACTTTTTCTTCACTACAATACTATACAATAATGTACCTTTTTCTACAAATAAATTTTGCAGAGCTCCTGAAGAAGGGCACTAATGTTATCCAAAACGTACAACAATAAAGAATTCTTTTTTTTCTGTAAAAACTCCTCTTGGCCTATATATTGTACTGAAGTGATTACTTTAGGAGGGGGACAAGGAAACGCTTACTGGTCCACCCCCAGCACCCCAAACACAATGTTCCAGGAAAATGTATAAATAAATGTGGTATAGCGTGTATACAAAAGTTTAAGAAATTGTTGGGAGTGTTTGGAGGAATAATCACGAAAAACTAAAAAAAAAAAAAAAGGGCCGTGTCCACGTAGCCAAGTTACCTTTCCGCCGTCATCATTTGAAGAACATTCCGTGGATGTTGAAGAACTATCTGCCTCTTCTAATGCATTTTGGTTGAATGCAGTTTCAACAGTCTTTTTACGATTTTCTTCATCTATACAGAGAATAAAATTCTTAAAATACTCACCTAACTTTCTCTTACTGCAGTTTACAAAATTATTACTGAATAATTTTATGGTTAATAAATCAAATTTAATGAAATTCATCCACACAAGGTATGAGGTAAAAGCACGTGAATATCCAATCTTGCTGCATAGTTAAATCTGTACACAATAGTTTTTAATTTCAGAATAATTTAACTTACTGTTACTAGAATTTGAAATATTCTTCTTTTTCTGCTTCTTGGTGCTTGCCTCCAGCAGCCTGTGATTTTGATCATTTTTACTCTTTAAAGTTGACTCAGTTTTGGACTGGCTATTATCCCGTGTTGTTTTAATATTTGCCAACGGCGTGTAAGGTTCCGTGGTGATACAGATACCAGTCTTGGCTGCTTTTGTACACTGATTACCACTAGATCTGAAAAGAATTACATTATTACACCTTTGTAATTTTTACTGAATGTTTGCTTTTCTTGAATATCATCTATATTTTCCTCTAAAGTGCTATTTTTTTTTTTTTTGTAGAAAACCTTCGCGTCTATTGTGCCATGCCCCTTGGCTCCTTAGGAATACTAATATTCTGGAGGGCTCAGAGAGGATATATTCTCCTCATCTTCTTGGTAACTGCCCAGGCTCCTAATTTCTTCTCTGGATGACAACTTCGCAGTTCGTGAAGAGATGTATCGGAGTTTCCTCCCCCCCCAGAATCTGTACCTGCTATCCACTCTCCAAGCCCAGGTATTCTCTGAGTCCTACAGTGCCCCCATGAGGAAACCCATAAGAATGTGGACTTGTTCTTACTAAGACAAATGCATGCCTCGGATCTTTTTGGGTTGTAATCTCCCAAGCAGATTTGCCTATCTCAGTCCCGGGAGAGATTTCCCAGAGTTGCGTCCTCCTCCTCTCCTTCTCTTCTTTCCTAAGTTCCCCTAGAGGAGAAACTGGTCACTGATTCCACATAAGGGTTCAGGCCCCAAGACTGGGGATGCAACCTCTCTTTTTGCAAGAGTGTCGGCCATCTCATTGTTACTATAATACATTGTTATTGAATCTTTGTTACTATTTCTCGTTTTACTTTTTGCACTTTGTGTCTACTTTTTTATAATTAAAACCATCTAGCGTGTAAAATACTTTGTATGGTGCACGCTACTAAAACTCTCTGATTTACTGAAGTCAGAAGGGGGGAGGAAGTGCAGGCCTATCTTTTTTTTTTTTTACAGCTATTGAAAGTTGTGTATTTTTTTTTTTTTCCTAGGGTTCTGTACCGCGACCATTCTTGATCTATTGTACCCCCCTCTGGTGCCTAAGATGAGCTAGCTCATCTATAGCACCCTCTCCAGGTTTAACTCCCTGAGGAATCTCAGGATCCTGGAAGGTTCTAGGGTAGGTATTTCTTCCTCCCCTATCTGGTAACAGCCCAGACTACTAAATCTTCTTTGAATGACGGCATCACAGTCCGTGAGGAGGTGTATCGGAGTTTCCTCCGCCTCTCCACAGAATCTGCATATGCCGTCACCTACTAGGCCAAGCTTTCTCAGGTGCCCCCTGCAATGCCCCGTAAGGAATCCCGTAAGAATACGGATCCTATTCTTACTCAGACTGATGAAGGCTTTCGACCATTCCTGGTTATAACCGCCCAGACAGACCTTGGCCTGCCTCAGTCCCGGGATGGTGTTCCAGAGACGAGCTCTATTAACCACCTCCTCCTTCTTGATTTCTTCTAGAAATACTTGGTCACTGACTCCACAGAAGGGCTCTGGCCCAATAAGAGGAGATACAGCGCCTTCCTTTGCCAGGGCGTCAGCTGCCTCATTACCTTCCACGCCGACATGTCCCGGCACCCAATGCAGGGTGACTTTATTGCTCCTGCCTAGTTCATTAAGTTTGCCTAGGCAATCCCATACCATTTTAGAACTGAGTACGTAAGAGCTCAGTGCTTTAATGGCCGCCTGACTGTCGGATAGGATAACAATCTCCTGATTCCGATATCCCCGATCAAGGTTCAACTGAGCGCACCTTCCAATAGCGTACATTTCCGCCTAGAAGACGCTAGGAAACTTGCCCATGGGTTCCGAGTGTTTGATTCTAGGCCCAAACACCCCTGCCCGGTTCCTTCGAGGGTCTTAGACCCATCTGCATACCACTTAATGGCATGCTTGCTAATACTGTCCAGGGCAGATCCATCGCTCCACTCTCCTTTCGTACTAAGCTTCGTAGAAAAATTCCTAACGAAGCTATATTTCTTAGTCATGCTATCTCTAGGAAAGTCCCAGGGGAGGGAGCCTGCAGAAGGAGGCATTCGCCTCCCACCCCCCAGGCCACATCTCCCCATGCCCTCCCTAGAGATTCTGAGGAGGGCTCCCTTCGCCACTCGCTCTACCACTAGGTGGAGCGGTGTGAGATTGAGAATAACCTCAATCCCGGCTGTAGGGCACGTCCTCATTGCTCCCGTCGTGCATAGGCACGCAAGGCGCTGTACTTTGTCAAGAGTCTTCTTGACCTTCTCGAGCTTTGCTCTGCTGTACCACGCTACTGCGCCATAGGTGATAATAGGTCTCACCATCATAGTGTACATCCAAATAAGAATTCGAGGAGGGCATCCCCAGGACTTGCCCGCCACCCTCCTGCACACCATGAGAGCGCGAGTAGCTTTACTGGCAGTTATTTCAACATGCTATTCCACAGAAGCTTACTATCCAGAGTTACCCCAAGATATTTGACCTCCTTCTTCCACTCTAGATCAACTCCAGCTAACTGGATACTTTTCAGATGTGGAAGAGCCCTGCGCCTTGTAAAAGGAACTACCGTGGTTTTCGCTGGGTTAATACCCAGCCCCACAGAAAGGCACCATCTATTAGTGATGTCTAGACCCCTCTGTAGTATTTCACAGAGGGTATCCTCGAACTTACCCCTAGCAATTATGACGATATCATCGGCATACCCCTGACAGGAGATGTCGAGATCCGCCAGTTTGCAGAGGAGTTCGTCTACTACTAAACTCCATATTAGGGGTGACAAAACCCCCCCTTGAGGACAACCCCTGGTCGTACTGACTCTAATGGTTTCTTGGCCCACCATCGTCTCCACTGTTCGTGCGGACAACATCTCATTCACCCACCTCACCATGGTGCCGTCAACCCCCCTTTTAATTAGGGCCCTACTGACGGCCTCATGGGAGGTGTTGTCAAAGGCTAAGTGTATTTAAACTTACCTATTACAAGATCCATCCCAAAGTAATTTATCGCTAGAACAATCGTTAATTTCGCTTAATCTTTTCACACATAAACTCCTATCAGATTTTTTCTTGCTTAATATACTATTGGTTAGCTGATATTTGCTATTGCAATGTATCACATTGTTACTGTCCATGGATTTTTGATTTTCCTTTGAACTCTAAAAAAAAAAATGAGAGTATTAGTAACTGTCCGCACAAAAAATAAATAAATAAATAAAATATCATAGAAACGAATACCTCACTATCAATTTCAGGAATAGTTTCCCAATGCATTTTTGGCTGAATGTCTGATCTCTGTTCATTTAAATCCAGACTGTCATTTATTTCAGCGCCAACCAGTCTGTAAAAAAAAAAAAGCAACTTATAATCAGAATATTTTCTGTGATAGATTGCAGCGATAAGAGAAAGTAAAAAATTAAAAATTCTGATAGAATTTAAATAATCCAGTAAACAATTTGAATACCTGAGATCCAATATAGGTTGTATATTGTGGTCCCTTGATAATGCGATAATTGTATCTCGAAGAATGCGATTTGATTCGAAAACAGCTGCAGTCAATACGCATACTAACAACGCCATCATAAATGTAACTGAGGAATAGTATACAACTGGCTCCCAACTAGGTCGTTCAATAATGCCAGAACAGGCGCCCAATAGTAATGGCGGTAATGTGGCCATCAGTGTGTAATTCGCTGACATATCTGACGTCACTATGCTTAACAGACGGCTGACACGGGACAAAGTGAAGTCCGGTGTGAAAGCTATCTCTATCTGTAAACACAAACATAAAGGCATCAATTTATTAAAACAGTATTAAGATCAGTCTAGGGAAGGGAAGGGAATAGCTAAGTGGTTAGCATACTGGACTCCCAAGCTGAGGACCCGGGTTCGAGTCCAGCTGTGCTACTCTTAGATTTTTTTCTTTCTCTACAGCTCACTGTCCGGTGATGGACAGTGTTGTCTGTAACGAGAGTCCGGAGGCCGGTCGTGCACTGAGAAGGCTCCGGGCGCCAATGACCATAGATGTTGACACGCCTTAAATAAAAAAATAAAAAAAAAGGATCAGTCTGGTGTGAAACACTCAGACGACATGCTCTTACAGCCGATAATACAATAGAAAGAGATAAACTGAAAATAGAAGAATAACCGCATCTTCAACAAACCCAATAATACTTGAAAACATAAACATAACGCATTTAACAAAAGCCAAAAAAACACAAAAACATATTCTGTAAAGTCTCACTTCCGGTTAACTGTTTTTCTTCAAATTTGGAATTCTACCAATGATTCTAATATACCTATATTAATATTACATATGTATTAGAACCATACATTATACTTAAATCATACTGTAGAGGAAAGCTTATTGCTACTCCCCCCCCCAGAACATCCCATAAAATCAATATTCCCGGGAAAATGGTTAAACAAAAGTGCTAGGTATTTATGTGTAAATAGAAGTTAAAAGAAAATTGTTGGAGTCATGTTTGAGGAAACCATCCAATAAAATTTAAATTTCTTCAAATTTGGAATCTGAAAACTCAGTTTCGAAACTCTGATAAGATGGAAATATTTGCTCTTACAGCAGTAAAAAATTAAGTAAAAATCTCTCCAATTTTTTTTACCTTTTTGGAAGAATTTGCAGGAAGAAGGAATGGATGACAGTTGAGTATTCTGAACCCATGTCCTTGACACTGGTATCCATTAATTGAAAAATCTGTGATTGTCAGAGGCAGAACTCCAGTATTGCGTGCAGTAAATGAGCGCTTAACCGTTAAATTTGGTGGCTGATTTTGATCTCTGTCTTCTTGACCTACAAAAATTAAGTGTGAAAATTAGGTTTTGAAAAGACTGCAGTTTTTACCAAATGTGTAGTTTACTTAAGTGGCCCCAGGTTGGGACACTCTCAATCTATAACAACATTTCCAGGTGTTCTATTTCACTGAGATATTTCAGGTTCTGGGGAGGATATCTCCTCTTCCAATAACCGCAGGCATTTAAATCTTCTCTGGAAAGAAAGGAGCATCGCAGCCCATCAGGTGGTGTATTTGGAATCTCCTCCTACCGCTCTGCAGGGGGTAAGTTCAACTACTTTAGTTGTCACCACAATTCCCCGTATAGCCCAGGCCTATTTTTTCAGAATAATGCATGTCTTAGGTCTTGTACCGTTCGTAGCTTCCCAGAAGAATTTTAGCTCTGCCTCATGGACGGGTTTCTCTAGAGCATTATAATCATCATCATCATTATTATTATTATTATTATTATTATTATTATTATTACTCGTCATTGGAAAGGGACCAAGCTCTTCTAGGACCATTTATCTCCCGCAAAGAGAAATAACAAGTCGGGACCAGAACAGATATCCAGACACGCATTTAATTTACTTAAGATAACAGTCCGAACTAATCGGACAATAACTTAAGGGAAAATACGTAAGCACTTCCACTGTCAACCTGTTCGACCAAAATTCTTGAACCTAATTTCTACAGAACTCAAGCCAACCTGTCTTAAAGATGGATGAGTGTTTCTTCCTTTACCTACAAAAATGGTCTGGCATGACCAGTAATAGGGGTCCAAACCTCATGCCTGAGAGAGGTCCATGAAAGACACGGCAATACGTCTCTATTAGCCCTGTACTCCCACTTACTTTCACACTCCTTGAGGTGTTTGTCAACTAGCTCGAAGAGTAACGGTGTAGAACTGCCTGGCTTTCTATTTCCAAACTTGAACTGCACATAAGCTCCACTTCCAATAAGCTCCACTACTTCAAGTATTGTTAAGTTATTTCTGAAAACAGTAATTATAAATTAGAAACTAGCTCTCAATATCAAAAATATCCACCTTATTTCACCTCCGTGTTTTTTATTAAATTAAATCCCACTTTTTATTTATTTACCTCTAATTTGATTACATGGACTAAAAGCAATTTTAATCCTCTTTTCTATATCCGCAGGAAATAACGGCATCAAAAGATCAGAACCTATTCGATAGCCAGGCCATTAAACATGGAGTTCATACAATCATTTCGAAAATTCGTACGAAAGATGAAAAGCAGGACGAAAAAAGGTGGTTGCTAGGCTGGTTGTTTGGTTGCTAGGGGATTGCTAGGCAGGTTGTTTGGTTTCTAGGTGGTTGATAGGCAGGTTGTTCGGTTGCTAGGTGGGTTGCTGACGGCTGGTTTGTTGTTGGTGCTAGTGGTTGTTTGGTTGCTAGGTTGGTTGTCTGGTTGTTATGTGGTTGCTAGGTGTGTTGTTTGGTTGCTAGGTTTGTTCTTTGGTTGCTAGTTGGTGGTTAGGTTTGTTGTTTGGTTGCTAGACGATTGCTTTTCAGATTGTTTGGTTGCATTTTCCAGTTGATAGATTTTGTTAGAAAGCTTCGTGCCACTAGTATTGTCTTAACAGAATATCAAGTTTGAGCTTCATGCGATTTATTTTTCGGGTTTTTAAGATATTTCGTTCACACACTTAGGGTCATTCTTGAAAAAAAATTTGTTTTCTTACCTCAAACTCAATTTCGAAAATTTGAAAAAGCAATAATTCCTCTCAACAACAGTAAGAAAATATAAAAATGAAAATCTAATTCGACCAAGTTGTTATAAAAATGCATCCGAAGAATTCAATGCTTGCATGATTGCGTTATCGGTGAGGCAATGTTCTCTCGTTACAGACAACACTGCTTTAGTGGGCTTCTAGGAACAGAAAAGCTAAGAGTAGCACTGGACTCGAAGCCGTTATCTCCGCGTGAGATCCAGAACAACCATTCCACTAATTCATTAATAAAAACAATAATATCGAAAAAGGGAAGGGGATAGCTAAGTGGTTAGCGTACTGGACTCCCATGCGGAGGACCCGGGTTCGAGTCCAGCTGAGCTACCCTTAGATTTTTTTCTTCCTAGGAGCCTCTAAAGCTCACTGTCGGGTGATGAGTCAGTGTTTCTGTAACGAGAGAACATTGCCTCAGCGAACGCATTATGCACGAATTGATTGGTCTAATTTTCTCTTCTTCCACGGTTTGTGGCGGGTGTCGAGAAGGCGCAGTGCATGAGAAGGGCTACCGGGCGCCAATACCATAGATGTTGACGCGCCTTATATTAAAAAAAAAATATCGAAAACTGTCCTTACCTTATAATCAAAATTGAAGACGTTAAATGTGCTCTAACAGGTTTGAAATGGACATTCAATGATACATTCGTCAATGGTGGTAGCATAAATGTTTTTGATTTCCTGTGAGGTGCTGTACCAGAAGGTATGGTTACCTCACCATCAACTGATATTTCAAACACATCTTCAGAATCATCCAGCATAGTTTCGTATGATCTGTTACTCGATGGTCTCAAACTGTAAAAATACAATATAAATAACTGTAAATGATTTTTCCCGGGAAATTTCACAAATCAATGTAATAAGCCTATATTGTGTAGTTAGGATACAATTTTCCGTTTCTGAATTATACTGATCATCCATAGACGGGCCGCAGACAATTTTCTAAAAATCAAAATTTTAATCTTCAAGTCATATATTTCCCAAATGAAAACTCAATTTTTGAAAATTTGAGATTGATCGTAATTCTTTCTCTTACAATAATAAGAGAAGGGAAAAACTGTATACAGATATACTTAGCACTAACCTAGGAGGGAGAACATGAAGAAGCAAGGCCGGAGATGGATAGTCATGACCCAATACTAGCTGCACCAGAACTGACTGCGAGGATGCTGGGTTGGTCAATGTAAGATTTGCCACTGATGTATCTCCAACCTAGAACAATTTTTTTTTTAATCCCTCATGGAATAAGAAAGAAACAAAAAAAACAAACAGAAAAACACTTGAGTTTCCGGGTTGGAGACCACGTCAGTGGTTTATTAAAAACCTACGTTTCGCCTATGTTGCAATGATCTTATTCAGGGTCTTGAAAGCCAATAAGGCAATGAACTTAGAGGAGGGGCGTGGCTCCTTCTTCTGCCGTATTCACTGCCTTCTTGATCACCATGTTTACCTTGTTGGGTGGGCGGGGCTTAATTTTCTCTTCCTTCCCACGGTTGCTGGCAGGTGTCGAGAACTAAGTTTCCCATCCCACTGCCCTCCTGCCAGAGTTTTAACCTTGTCCTGCTCCGGAAAGCTATTCCTTGAAAATGGCCACAAAAATCTAAAAGTTCAAGGTGTAACGACCCTGAAGAGGCTCATTGTAACATGGGCGAAACGTTGGTTTTTAGCAAACCACTAACGCGATAAAAACAGAATTTCAGAAATTTCATAACTAACCCTTGTAAGGGGGAGATTGAGCAATGTCTGCGGTGATAAGGAAGGCCATCCTGGGCTGACGGTAGCCGTAAACGATAGACCTCTCACTTCTGTAGTGTCCAACCGAAGCGATACAGAAGTGGGCACTGAAGACCATGCTTCATATCTTCCATAACGAGAACGAAGTAATCCCATATCCAATTCTAAACTTTCACTTCCCAGGGAAAGTGTGGACAGCCAATTCTCACCACCTTAAACAAACATGTGGCCCTTAACTGTATAAGAAACCAAACCATAGGATAAAACGTGTTAACACAGAACATCCAAAGTTTTTAGTGGGTTTTTGAATGTAAATATGATATTTACAATGTAAATATATCGGCTTCTGTTTTTTGTCCCGCAAATGTTGAAAATAAAAGTGATACCCAACTCACACGACTTTCGCTTACTCTAATCACGAAATTTTCTTTAAAAATTGCAGCGTTACAAAGTTTAGTTGGGCTGGCTATAAAAATGATAGTGAGGATTTTACTTGTATACCTGAGTAGCTTATGTATCAAAAACCAACAAAGCTTGCACAAATTTCAATTTACACTAAGTGTCACATCTCCAAAATACCCCACTACAATATATGTCTTCAGAAAAATGTTTCAAATAAAAGCGATACATTTCTATCTACGCATTAAGCATTTCAAGTTTAAAGAAAATCGTTGTAAACGGTTTTCGAGAAAATTCCAAAAACTGAAAAACCTATTCTGTAAATTCGCACTTCCGATTTTCTTCAAATTTGGAATTCTATCAATGCCTCAAATGTGGATTAATAATATGTAGGAGACAAAACTATATATTATACTGAAGTGGCTTAAGAGGAAAGCATAACGCTAGCGTTCCCCCACAAACCCCCCCAAAAAAAATTTGTCCGGGAAGATGTTTCAAATAAAAGTGATAGGCATTTATGTGTGTAGTTAGCATACAAAGTTTAAAGAAAATCGTTGAAGCCGTTTTTGAAAAAGTCATAAAAAATTGGGAAAAAAAAATCAGTAAAGTCGCATTTCTGTTTGATGGATTTGGCCCGAAATCTTCGTATCTGCTGTGATAGTAGACTCTGAATGGGATACGAAGTTTGAACTTCCGGTAATTTTTCCTTTTTTGATTTATGTTGTTCACAAACAAACCAATTTCCCAAAAAACAATTTTTTTGTATCAAAGGATCTCAAAACATGAAAGTAAAAAATTGGCTTGAATATTCTGGATTAGAAGGACTTAAAACAGTGCCATAAGCAGCCCAATGATTTAGCATTGAAGAATGGCTTAGTTTTTAAGAATAATTACTTACCAGTAGTGTTTGAACTACTAGACAAATAGGATTCTACTCCGGACATATCCCAGGTCAAATGTCCGAGCAGTGTATTAGAAAATGGCGGTATTAGCGGAGGTGATGTAGGGACAAAGCCAAGTCTTGGTTGATGTGGAATTGATGTTACTCCAGTTATAGCCATTCCAAGTCCAAATTTGGATTCAACTCTAACTTCAGCCGTGCAAACTGCACTCTGTACAAACCAAAATCATAGTTAATAGTTTTTAAACTATTATAGTGTAACTTTTATCAATAAATAAAACACAAGATTACCGGGAAACAATCAACAAATTGTACAGGATCCGTAAGTATTGTCAAAGAACCATGTTCAATACGCATAAATACTGGAATTGTTATCAATTCATGATCTGTTGTGATGGATATCATGCCTTGAACATGTCCAGGTTCATGGCCAGCCTCTACGGACAATTCTAGGATACAATGATGTCCTTGACCAATGTGTGGTGCCTAAAGGCAATCAAATAAAAGTGATAGGTTTATAACTATGCAGTGAGCATTCAAAGTTTAAAGAAAATCATTGCAGCCGTTTTCGAGAAAACACTTGAGTTTCCAGGTTGAGACAGGTGTATCAAAATAGCAAACGGAGTCGTCTGCCCTTGTAGAACATTTGCCTACAACTGGACATGCTATAAGTTTTAAGGACACCAAGATCCTTGCCCACGTTAGACAATTATGACGAACGTGTCATAAGAGAAGCAGTGGAAATTGAGAAAGAGAGTAACTGTCTAAATGGAGACGATGGACTCTGGCTAAGCAGAACATGGCACTCCCTGCTCAGGGAAAGGGGTGAAACAGCAGGGGAAAAAGTGTCTAATGGTTTTACGGAGCAAGACAAGGTTAAAACTTTGGTAAGAGGGCAGTGGGATAGGAGACTTAGATCTCGTCAGCCGCCAGCCAATCGTGGGCAAGAAAGAAGAAATTAAATCCCGCCCACCACCTAAAGTAAACATATTAATTAAAGATCAAGAAAACAAAGATGGGGAAGTAAGGAGCCACACCCCTTATCAACCAAGGCTCAGTGCCTTATTGGCTTTCAAGGTGGAACGACCCTGAAGAGACTCATTGCAACATGGGCGAAACGTCGGTTTTTTAGTAAACCACCAACGCGGTCTCAATCCGGAAACTTAAAATGTTTGATATAATCATGGTTTGTGTTATTCTTGTAATTTTGGTGGGGGGGGGGGGGGGGCGCAGCGAAAGCAGTGGTCATTACCGCCTCTTGTAATTATTATTAATAATAATTCTAGGGCCAGGTAATTTATCATGAAAAATTGAATTAAAAAAAAAAAATCAGTAAAGTGGCACTTCCGGTTACTGGATTTTACCCAAAATCTTCGTGCCTAATGCGGTGGAGTAACTTAACGGAATAGTTTGAACTTCCTACATCTTTTCATTTTTGAGGTATTCTGTTAAAACACACACACACATATATATATATACAGATCATCGCTAAAAACTTTTTTCGTATTCAGGGGACCCGAAAATATGTAGTTCCGATGAAAACTCAATCTCGAAAATCAGGCACGATCGCAATACTTCCTCTTACTAGGTGTAACAATGAGTAAAAAGTGACAGCTTTTTTCGTACTTGGGTTATTTTGTTCACACTCAAACTCAGAGGACCTCAAAACAGTATTTCCGGTATAAAAAAAAAACTCCATATACATACCTTCAATGAAGCGTTAAACTTCTCTAAAACTCGAGACAATGTCTCTAATGTTACATTGCCTTTTTTAATGGCAACCATCCGGACTTGTGCACCGGTCATATTTACAGATACATTCTGTATTTGTATGGATACTGGATTTTCATTGGCCAAAGCAAAGTAAACAGTCTTAATGTTACCACATCCTACAGTGCCTAGGTATAGTTCAGTATCATTAGTTTCAGATGGTATCACCTGAAAATAATACGGCATTAGTCGTGAACTCTAGTAAACTTTAGGCCATCAAAGGCCCTCCTTTGTTGTAAGAACCTTTCTACTATAAACCATGGTCTGCTTCAATATAGTTTTTAATAGTTTTCACTGAACCTGAACTAAAAAACGAGACACTTAGGATAGGTCTATGTGCGTATAGTTAGCGCATCAAGACTACAAAAACCCGTAGGTGTTTTTATCGCAGAAAACTAAATAAAAAAAAAACGGTTCAGTAAAGTCATACTCTGGTTCACCGATTTTCTTAAAATCAGAAAAATTTTCATTTTTTTTTAAATTCTCTTACTCCTAAGGAGGAAGTATTGCGATCGTGTTAGATTTTCAAAAATGAGTTTTCACCAAAAATACAGGTTTTTAGGTCTTGTGCCTGTGTTTGTATTATTTTTAACAGAATATCTCAAAAACGTTAAAGTTGCAGGAAATACAAACTTAATATTTCGTTTAGGTACTACTAATCGCAAAAAAAAACAAAAAACTTGGAAGATTTCGGGCAAAATCCATAACCGTAAGCGCAATTCTACTGAATGTTTTCTTTTTTTTCGTGATTTTCTCAAAAATGGCTACAAAATAATTTTCTTTAAACATCGTATGCTATCTACCCACATTAATACTTATCACTTTTAGCTGAAATATTTTCCCGGGAAAATTTATTTTTTTAAGGTTGTGGGGGGGAGGTTAAGCTTCCATATATAGTACTACTTCAATATAATGTATGGTTCTACCACTTACACAATATTAATATACATTAGAAGCGTTGCTAGAATTCCAAATTTGAAGAAAATCCGTTAACCGGAAACTGCGATATTGTTCAGAATAGGTTTTAGAGTTTTTTTTTTGGAATTTCCTCGGAAACTGTTACAACGATTTTCTTTAAACTTGGAATGCTTGTTGCAAAGATAGAAACGTATCATTTTTCATTTGAAACATAGAGCGCTCAATATATGGTCATTCAGATATACAAGTAAAATCCCCACCACCATTTTTATGGCCAGCCTAACTAAACATTGTCAATTTTGCATTTTTAAAGTAAATTTCTTGATTAAATTGTATACATTTGAGTAATACAAAGGCGTGTGAGTGTTTCACATCAGATTCTTTTTTTTTTTTAATTTAGAGATCGTCAACATTCATAGTCATCGGCGCCGAAGAACCTCCTCAGTGCACTCCTGGCCTCCGAACAGTGTTCTCTTTTACAGGTAACACTGTCCCTACACCAGACAGTGAACTGTAGAGGCTCATAGGGAAAGGGAATCTAAGGGCAGCACTGCCAGGACTCGAACATAGTACCGCCGCGTTGTTAGTCCATCCCGTTACCACTGAACTAATCCTTTCCCCATTAAATTCTTGTTAATATTATACAGCCGAAAGCTTAACTTAGCAGCTCTATCCAGGAACCTCCTACGAAAAATTCGTAGATTTTGCCCGAAATCTTGGTGTCAGATTCGGTATTAGTACCTAAACTAAATATTAAGTTTGAGCTTCCTGCGATTTTTTCTTTTTAAAATGAAAATGTGTTTCCGCACTCAGTGGACCTCAAAACATGTAATTTCCAGTGAAAACTCAATTCTGAATATTTGATACGATCGCAATATCGCTTTTTACCACAGAAGTAAGAAAAAGTAACTAGTGCTAAGTCCAAATCAGTATGAAGCAGTGGATGGTTTGTTGTCATCTAATTCATGACCAACAGTTATGGTGTACCTTATTCAGTTTGCCATCGTAGCATAGTACAGGTATAGAGATCATGGACACATTAGTGTAGATGTAAATCGTAGTTTGAAGTCTCAAATGTGCAGGTAATGATTCACCGCGTACCCCGATCAACAGCACAGACTTTGTTTCCCCAGGCATTATGAATGTTGGTGAAAAATTATAAATCTGAAATTTAAACACGAAAATTAAAAGCTAATTACTCTGTTATTAAAAAAAAAAGTAAAATTAAATTTACGGGGTGGGAGGGGTCCTGGGGAGTTGGAAAGTGACGTTTCCCTCAGTTGTCGATTTTAGTTTAGGTTGTTGTGGTTGGTTCCGCAGAGCTGGAAGCAAGACAAATACAACAGGAGTTATACTGTTTGACAAAAACATCCTGATGATGGGCGAACGCCCGAAACCGGTCGATGACCACAAAAAGAAGCAGGATATCACGGAAAATATCTCTGATTAGTTTAGATTCTCCCATTTAAAGAAGTCGGTTAAATTTTTAAAAAATACTAAGTTTGAGGGAAACTTGTCAATAAACAGTACAATTTACGTAGTCGAAACTGGTCGCTGACCCCACAATAGGGTTCAGGCCCCAAGAGTAGGGATGCAGCGCCTCACTTTGCCAGAGCGTTGGCCATTTTATTTCCTTCAACGTTCACATGCCCTGGCACTAAAGAAGGGGTGACTTTATTCCTCCTACCCAGGTCATTGAGTTTGCCCAAGCATTCCTAAACCAACTCAGAGCTGATTAACATAAGAGTTTAGCGCTCTAATGGCTGCCAGGCTATCGGAAAGGATAACAATCTCCTGATTCCGATATCCCCTATCGAGCGAGGTTAAATTGAGCACATCTTTCAATTGTGCATATTTCCGCCTGAAAGATGCTGGGAAACCTTCTCATGGGTTCTGGAACCTCTACAAAACACTGGAACATTGGACCAATACATTGGAAGCTGTACAACACTCGGTTGTAGACAAGACCATGGAAGGTTATCTCAGGATGAGACGTAAAGGAGAGTGGATAAGAACTTTTAAAGGAGTCATTTACACAAAACAGGCAGGACGTCTTGTCCTCTATACCTGAATTATGGTGAGAGAGAAACGGTATATCACCATCTAGGTCAGTGTCCCTGTTTTGCCAATACTAGGTTTTGCATATTTGGTAGGACAACATTCTTAAGACCGTAGACTCCTGGGGAAATCTTCTTGGGAGGGGGGTAACAGCCATATTGGCTTAGGTATCCATCATTAGTGATAATAAACAAATTGCAGTAATGTGTGTGTATGTCTGTTTCAAAACAGATTTTTTTTACATTGCATGATTGGATAAATTAAATGTTACCTGAAAATATGATCTAGCCGATGAATGTAGCGTAGCATTGGTAATGGCTATTGGCAAGTTGTAATTATTCGTCAAATTCACCGACTGTGATTCAATTTTCCCACTTTCCGACATAAATCTAGCCTGAGATCTGCCAACCTGGATACCTCCAGTCAACACCCTCGCTGTGTACGTTAATACTAACTTGTGTCCAGTCTGAGCACTCTTGATTATAACTCTGCCAGACGTTTGGCCAGTTTCATGAGCTACCTTCCCTGATCAATACATAATCAATCATTTAAAAAGTAAATTACATAAAAAATGAATTTACCCAGTGCTTCCATAAATACTGGTACTAAAGTTCAATCAAGGGTATTTTGTTTTTATTGTCTGTGGGGAGGGGCCATGCCCCATGCTATCCAAAGCCTGCCTGCAGACAACTTAGTTCTCTTAGCTACAGACAACTCTGCCCATCGCCGGACAGTGTCCTGTAAGAGGTTCCTAAAAGAAAAAATCTGTGAACACTATTTATGGCAGCACTAGGTATTTATTTTAGAATACTCGTAAAAAAAATAACTTGACTGACAGTCAAAAGTGAGTACAGCTACTTGTGTAGAATGACTGACATCCGGTGGTACTTTCACCGGCTGGAAGTCTATTTTCAGTGCCTTAGACACCGGCATGGCTATCACATTCTGGAACATACAAATGAAATAAAATGAAAACAAAATACTAAATAAATCTGCACGCCAAAAAATTGCCACAACAATTTAATAACTCCCCCTCCATTAGACCTCCGAGGGCGCAGCCAGTGTTGGTCTAGTAATCAAGTTAACACTATTCTGAAGAAGCACATTGAAATATAGGCAAAACGTCGGTTTATAATAAACCACTGACGCGATCTCAACGCAAAATTTTAAATGTTTTACGTAATTGTGAGATTTTTTTTTGCATCTGGTTGGATTCCCTACTGAGCATTGTTGGCCCCAGGATCTATCCCATGTGCGCTGGCTTCGGAACAAAGACCCGGCCAGACTGGCAAAGGAGGGTGCTTCACGGCCCTTTACACGGAAACATACACTTGATTGGAAAAATACTGAGGTAACTCCAGGATTTCCTTGGAGTATCCTTCAAAGATGCGCACAATTTTTCTCCTTGGCAAAACGAAAGCACAGCCAAGGACAATAACTGCCCTGGCTACTGAGTATCATCCACTCTGTACGAAATGTGGCCAAAAGGATGAGACACCGTTTCATTTTCCTGGAGGGTGTGGAATATTACTACGTTCATTAGCGAGTCCAAAAATTTGATGCTAAACATGGGATCGGATATTTCTCTTACCTCAGGCCTGGAGTTACTTAATAAGACAAGGCTGATGTGATATGTTTTACGGGAGGCACAATGGGACCAATCGGTAGCTTGAGTGCAGAACTTTCCCTAGGGAGGACCCTTGTATTAGATTAGATTACTGGGCATTATGCTACAAAAAGACTTCTCTAAGAAATGGGGCTCATGACAAGAGGAAGAAACACCCATTTATCTTAATGCACATTGCCAGTGATATTGAAAAGATTAGGACCGAAGACTTTTTGGGAAAACGAAGCTCCATATCCCTCTACTTGGTTGACACTACACTTGCCATCCTGGCAATTCCTCCAGAGCTTACTACAGACTGAACTGTGTGTGTTACATGTCAAGACATGTCTCAACCTGCATAGACAAGCTCAGCTTTCTAACAATCACAAAACATACTGGGATAGCTTAACTTTTATTGACCGCCCCCTCCTCGTAGCTACTTCTGAAGGTCCTAATTTTTCTGTTAGGAGTGTCAGTGTTGTTAGATAGGGATGCCTCCATGCATCCACAGATTCCTAAAGAACTGGCTAGTCCACTTCCCCCACCCTAAGACATCATAGAAAATAACTGAAATCACAAAAATTTGGAAGAAAAATTTCCCAAAATGTCTACTTACTTGCACCCTTATAGGTTTCTTCCATGAATTCTTTAAGTATATTTTAACTTCTTTTGGCAAATCTTCAGTACCGCCTATACCAAAATCAATGAGATCATCTGGTGAGTATAAGCCGCATACCGGCCCAACTTCCACGTCAACTGGTATCACCAATGTTTCACCGCTTTTATCAACTTTTAATCTATCAACATGAAAAAAAAATGGTGTGCAACAAATCACACGATTTTCTCTTACTCTAATCAATACAATTTAATCAAGTAATTTTCTTTAAAATTGCAAAATTGAAAACTCATGACTCTGGCAGGATCGCAATACTTCCTAGGCGTAAGAGAAAGTAAAAAAAATCGTTGTAACCTTTTATTTTTTTTCACTTTCTCTTACGCCTAGGAGGAAGTATTGCGATCGTGAAAACTGTGGCAATGAAAGCCTGTTATAGAATTAAACAGGCAGGTTTTTGGCAGCGCAAGTGATATGGCCATTCTACCATCGCGAGATGCTTTTGAAGGTTCCTATTACAGGTTTTCCTTCAGACAGAATGTTGAGGACTTTTGTTTTCGAGCATTCCTGCAGAGTTAGGTTACCTTCTAATGAAAACTGGTCAAGATTGGGTCCATCTGGTGGGATACCTGATAATTACCTCCGGTGATAACCGGACGGTTCCAGAATGCATGGTAGGTCTGGAGCTGCGGTCTATTTTGAGACCGATCATTTGGCAGTATCTCTTGGTGAATGGATCACAGTCTCCCAGACTGAGGTTTATGCTAATCTATGTTGTATTTTGGATGAAAGGGTACGTAACACTAACTTAAAAAGTGTTTGTATCTCCTCGGACAGCCACGCTGCGCTGAAGCGCTGAGTACATGTGCCTTCACTTTCAGGTTGTGTTAGAATGTTCTAAAAGACTGGAAGAGCTTTCTTCTCTGAAGGATGTGCTTCTAGTCTGGGTACCAGGCACATGGGAGTTTTTGGGGGAATGAGGGAGGTGGATAGGTTTGCCAATGGCGCCCTCTCCTTTCATTGTCCCGAGCCTGCTGTGGCGTCTCTTGGCACATGTCTGTCAGGCTACCAATCATGGACAGTTCACAGCATTCATCCTTATGGATGGAGCTCAGTTGGTTTCGGCAGCCAAAATGCTCATCGGGGGTCCGGACAGGGCTATTAGTGAGACGTTGCTGTGTGTTTCACGGAGCTCTCTTTCAGGCATCTGGTTGGATCGCTTGTGGACACTGTGGTTTAAGGAGACATCTCTACGTACTGAGGCCCATGCCGGATCCATTTTGTAGAGTCTGTGAGACAGAGGAGGAAACACCCATCCATCTTATGACAGATTGTCTGGATTGTGAGGAAATTAGGTTCGGGACCTTTGGTCGGAGCAGGATGTCTGTGAAGAGCTTAGGCTATTTCCCTTTAAGGTTACTGTCCGATTTGTTCGGACTGCGGTGAATCTTAGATGGATAGACCCGGGGTCTGGATATTTGTTTTAGACCCGGTTTGTTGTTGTTTTTCTTGGGGTAGCTATATGGGCCCAGTGAGGCTTTGGATAGTGTAGGGTTTGGTCTCTCCGCACAGACAAATAATAATAATAATAATCTTTTATTTTCTTCGAGAAAATCGCGTAAAACTCAGAAATATTTCTGTTAAATTCTGGATAATCGAAGTTTTTCAAGTTTGGAATTCTAGTAATCAATTTATCTTAATATAGAAAGAAAACAGGTTTAAATAAAAGTTATAGGCATGTATGTGTATAATAAGTATACCTAAATAACTAGGCCCATGTTTTTAAAGTTTATATAAGAAATCATCTTTGTGCTGGCTATGATTTTTCACAAATGAGGATTATTTATTGTATAATCACAGATTCCACACTAATATTAATTGCAAAAAACAAAAACATACTTTGCGAATTCAGGAGATCCTTCAAAACATGTATTTTGGGTGAAAAACTTTTAAGACACTATCGTCAGTCAGTATTTCCTCTCTAAGTCAAAATTAATGTAAATTATTTGCTTGACACTACAGGAAGCTGCTGGTGGTTGAAATAAAAAAAAATCATTACCTGATATAAGCGGTGTGATTTCTCTGTGTTGTCGCGTGGAATTTCAATCTAATTATTGGTTTTGTAAGAAATGCGGGGATGTTCCATATATGTTTAGGGCCCTCCAATTCCCCTGACGGCAGTTCAAGATGGAATTCTCCCCCGCTGGAATAGACTTCCATTAACTGAAATAAATAATTTTTTATTGATCAAATTAAATTATATAATTGTTGTGGTTGGTTCTGCAGAGCTGAAAAGCATCAGAGTTATTTTCCGTGATAGCCTGCTTCTTTTTGTGGTCATCTACCGGTTTCGGGCGTTCGCCCATCATCAGGATACTGCATAATAGCGTACAATAGTACATAACAGTGTATCAACTGTATTTGCTCTGTGGAAGTCTATGTCTTACATGCCTTAAAAACATCCTGATGATGGCGAACGCCCGAAACCCGGGTCTGCCGCGCCGATGCCTCAAAAGAAGCAGATATCACGGGAAAATATCGCTGATAAATAAAGTACGTATATATTTGATAAAAACTTGAGTTTCCGGGTTTGGTGAGATCACGTCAGTGGTTTGCTAAAAACCGGCATTTCGCCCATGTTGCTATGAGCCTGTTCGGGGCCGTTACACCTTGAAGGCCAATAAGGCAATGAAGCTTGATAAAAAAAAAAGGCGTGGCTCCTTCCTCCGCATATTGACTGCCTTCTTGATCACCACATTTACTACAGGTGGTACCCACCACACAAATTCCGCACAACTATAATAAAAGTGATACCTGTGCAGTGCATTAGAGACGTTTTTGAGAAAATTTCTAAAAAACTTAAAAACCTGTAATTGGGGCCAAGGGGTCTTCCACCGTTTTGGTGGGAAGCTCCAGGGTGAATAGCAGGCTTCACCTACTATTCATCAAGACCGTCCGAGCGCAGCATCTAGTGTTACTGCGTCCTTCTCGAGGTGGCCCCGTTGTATACGGAACTCGGCGGTTCTAGACCTGGACGTCGATAAAAGTCCCCAGCGGTTAAGGGTGTACCCGCTGGTCATCTGAGGTGGTGCCCCCAGGGGCAGCTTCAGAGATACACTCCCCCCTAAAACAGGGTGTTATGCGTACCGTGCCCATGTAGGTTTGCAGCCAGGGGGTAATACAGGCTGTAGTATAACGGTGCCTTCCTGAAACCGGGCCGCATCAGGGAGTAATGAATGGCCTTGCTGTATCATGCGGGGCTCTGATGCAGTCGACCGATGAGAAACCCTAGCTGCACGTGGGAATCCATGAAGAAAAATAAAAAGATTAAATCTGGAATTAGGCGGGTAGCTACCGCCACTTTACAACCTGCGGCCCAAGCCACAAAGGAGCGTGCTCCCAGTGGAATGGGCATGCGGGGCATGCCTCGCATCAGCGAGGCGAGTACTTCTCGCCAAGCCGAGCAGGTCCCAGTAAGTAAGCGGGTGGATACCGCGATTGTAATAATGGAACCCCAGGCATCTATGGAGCAAACTCCTGGTGGGGGAGAAGCAGGCAATAGGCCTACTACTAGCGGTGGCGAGGAGTGCGGACAAGGGCATCAAGAAGGTCTTGGCCTTGGTGGATGCTCGAACGTGGGAGTAAACACGAAGATCTGGAAGATCCTTGTATGTAAAGAGGAGAATGGAGGTCTCTTGATGACCGCCGCGATCGACGATCAGTCGTTCGAGGCGGTCAGGAGGGGAGGAGGAACCATCCGATTTCGGTTTGGGAAGCTCCCCATTAGAGGCTGGAAGAAGCTGGAGGGCGAAGGGGATGATAAGGAGCAGCAAGCTCCTTTGTCCTCTACTCCAGCGGAGGAGCCGCCGAGGGAGAGTTTATCCCCGGGGCTCGAGTACGATTCTCAGCGACGGGAGAGCCTGGGAGACATGGGAGCAATGAATCTCTCAGCCCTCCGGGCAAGCCTCTCGGTCGAGGAGGAGGAGAAGCTCCTGGGGGAGGAGGGGTGCTCCCCCCACCCTCCCATGAGCAAGCACCCCTCGGGAATGAGTATCGGGATAGCCCAGGTGAACCTACACCATGCAAAGGGGGCATCGGCCACCATTGCGAGGTTGTTCGCCAAAAGGCTACTTAGCCTGGTGCTGATTCAGGAACCCTGGACAGTCAAAGGACGGATTTGTGGACTGTCAGGTAAGTACAGTAAGGTAGTATGGGATGCTAAAAGTGAAAATCCTAGGGCCTGCATCCTGATCAGAAATAATATTAACTATACATGTTTTTCAGAATTTACGATGCGGGATCTGGTATCCATTTTGGCCCACTTGAATTATGGAGGTAACAACCGCGCCGTTGTGATAGCATCCAGTTACTTCGCTGGGGACAGGGATGTAACGCCGGCGGAGGTTCAGAGGTTGGTAGAATACTGCCGGGAGCGGAAGCTGCCTTTCCTCATTGGATGCGATGCGAACGCCCACAACAGAGTGTGGGGGAGCAGAAGAAACAACAGAAGAGGTGAGTAGAGTTTATCCTCCAATATAACCTAGATATTTTCAACGTCGGGGCGTCACCTGCGTTCGTAACTAGGGCAAGGCAGGAGGTTCTGGATATTACCTTTGGTAGTCCTAGCATCGGGCAGTTTGTCGGGAGCTGGGAAATCTCGGATGAGCCTTCCCTTTCAGATCATCGAATTATTACATTCAGTCTGGAGGGGCTTGGCGATAGGGGAGCAAAGTGGAGAAACCCCAGACGTACAAATTGGGAGGAAATTGTCACCAATTTGAGCTGCGCTCTAAATCGTACCGGCACTGCGAAGGCGCCGCAGTGTCGTTTGGAGCTGGAGTATAGGGTAGAGGAACTGAATGAGGCGCTGGTAGGCGCCTTTGAAGACAGTTGCCCCGTGAGTAGACTCCGGTGCTGTAGGGACGTCCCCTGGTGGAGCAGAGAGCTGTCAAATCTAAGATCCAAAGTGCGCAAGCTCTTCAATAGGGCCAAGCGCACTGGGGATTGGCAGAGCTACACGCGGGCGCTTACTACCTACAACAAGGAGATTAGAAAAGCTAAAAGAACTAGTTACAAGAAATTCTGTGAGGACATCAGCTCCGCACCCGTGGCAGCCAGATTGCATAAGGCAATGGCCAAACACGGTGTTGGAGCATTGATGTCACTCAAAAGACCTGATGGCAGCTATACGCAGGATGGGGAGCAACGTGCTATTCTCCTGCTGGAGAACCACTTTCCGGGGAGTCTGCCACCAGAGGATGGCACTGACACGATAGGGCCCAGCAGACCGGTAAGGGATGACTGGGAGGTGGCCAGAACCATCTGCACGCCACTAAGAATAGAATGGGCAATAAATAAGTTTCAGCCCTTCAAGTCGCCTGGTGTGGATGGGGTCTTCCCGGCCCTCCTACAAAAGGGCCTGGGGGAGGTTCTTCCACACTTGGTCAAGATCTTTCGGAGCAGTTTGGCACTCGGGTATATACCGAGGCCGTGGAGAAGGGCTAGGGTGGTCTTTATCCCCAAGGTTGGGAAAAGGGACGCCACCTTGCCCAAGTCCTTTAGGCCTATCTGCCTTACGTCTTTTCTTTTAAAGACTATGGAGAAGGCCCGTGGACAATTATATCAGGACAGGGGTTCTAGAGGGTGCCTTTGCACCCCTGTCAGCACGCATATCGGGCGGGAAGGTCGGTGGATACCGCTCTATATCGGCTGACAGATGTAATCCAGAGGACCCTAGATGTTAAGGAAACGGCCATCTGTGCCTTTTTGGACATAGAAGGCGCGTTTGACAATACTTCCCATGAGGCGGTTGGCAGAGCCCTTGTTAGAAGGGGGGTGGATGGAACAACCGCCAGATGGATGATGGAAATGTTGTCTACAAGAACGGTAGAAACTGTGGTGGGCTCACGGACCATCCGCTCCCGCACTACTCGTGGCTGTCCGCAAGGGGGGGTTTTGTCACCCCTAATGTGGAGCCTGGTGGTGGATGAGCTCCTCTACAAACTGACGGACGTCGGCATTGCCTGTCAGGGATATGCTGACGACGTAGTCATTATTGCTAGAGAAAAGTTTGAAGAAACCCTATGTGACATAATACAGAGGGGTCTAGATATCACTAGTGGGTGGTGTGTCTCAGTGGGGTTGAAGGTTAATCCAACGAAAACCACTGTGATACCCTTCACTAGGAAAAGAACACTCCCACGCCTGAAAAATATCCGGCTAGCCGGAGAGGAAGTAGGGTGGGAAAAGGAGGTTAAGTACCTAGGGGTGACTTTTGTTAGTAAACTCCTATGGAAGAAACACATTGAATCAACTGTTAATAAGGCCACTGGCGCCCTCATGATACGTAGGAGGATGGTGGGCAAATCCTGGGGATGCCCGCCGAGAATCCTACGGTGGATGTACACCATGATGGTGAGACCAGTTATTACCTATGGCGCGGTGGCTTGGTTTAGGAAGACCAAAGAAGTATCGGCCAGGAAAACTCTTGACATGGTACAGCGGCTCGCATGCTTATGCATGACGGGGACTATGAGGACTTGCCCCACTGCCGGGATGGA
>JAAEAF010000340.1:0-91429 GCA_011037195.1 Triatoma infestans
ATCTGGTATTTTATTCGTCGTAGCATGCATATTCCTTTTGTTCCTGACCAGGTTCGGATTTTCATCCATCGTCAGAGCAAATTTACCAAGTACGAAACCGGTCATACACAAAAGAAATATGCTTGATACGACGGATAAAATGCCAGATGTTTTCCACTATTGTGGGCCCATCCACATGTGTATTATATATATATATATTGACATAGAGATAGAAGTAGGAGGGGAGAATGAGTTTTTTCTGATTATGAAAAAAACATTATAGCAAATCGTCTGTAAGTTGGAACGAAATATCGCAAAAACAAACAAACAAACAAACAAAAAGACGTCAAAAGCTGGATTACCATTTTTCGGGTCCAGCATAAATAAAGGTTTTGGACAAAAATCTGTCGACAGAATGGTTGAATTTACTGGATTGGGTTCATTCCACCAGCTTTTTAGCCATTTTTTGTTTGTTTATTTGTTTGTTAATAAGGGATTCAAAGATCATCACTTTCTCTTGGTCCTACTAAGAGAAGAGAATTGTAATCGTGTCAAATTTTGTCACAATTGAGTTTTCACTGGAAAATGCATGCTTTAAAAATTAGGTCTTTGCAGAAAAGGAACATAATAAAAAGCTATATGATTTGGGGGGGGGATCTGAGTGAGCTAGTTAGGCTCAACTCTAAACTAAGCTTTGTTTGGGATTGACAAGGTCCTGCTTGTATATTATGTAGTTGTATTTTGTTACGTACTATGTCATTAAAACCTAACAAGTAACCTCAAATAACCTGTTCCTTATCCTGTCTTTGTATGTAATAGATAATGGCAACTAAGCATTTAGTAAAACTTCCTGGTTTGAAGACAATTTATCCGTTTGAATTGTAATTACTGCAGTATGAGAAAGTCGTATGAATGTTTTACTCGAGATTTTTTTAAAAATATAATTGAGAAAAGATTAGTAATGATGAATGAAACTTTATATATATATATATATAAGAAAAACAGGCCATCTTTTTCAGTAGGCAGTAGGTAATTTCGTTTCAATATAAAGGACGGAAGCGGAGAAAAAAAGAGGAAAAGTTGTCCCACGGCAGGGGGACCATACCACCCTTAACCTCAAGCTCTTGCCATACAGCGTTGTCCTCTGTAATCCAACCTTGATTAACATCGGTCGAATTCTGTTCCTTTAATAACTGGAATAAGCAGTACCTCATTCAAGCACCACCGTCCTGGGAAGTACTTTCCACCTCCCTCCTCCTCCTCCTTCGTCTTCTTCATCTTGTAACCCAGATAGCAAAAACCTTCCTCATACCACAAAACCTTAGCTACGAACATGAAAAGGCATAATCAAAATGAACTCCTCCTTTCATGAGGGAAATAAGGAACAGAAAAAAAGAAAAGATCCAGAAAGAAAAGGGATTATAAACTCTTGTTCGCTCCTGATTTTTCTTTCTTTAATTCGCACAGATTTTCTTCTAATCCACAATAATCGAATTAATTTTTTTATTATTATAAATTCTACTAAATGGCGACATTATATTACTTTCTGTTACTTCTGCTGACAGTAAGAAGTATTCTAATCATGTCAAATTTTTGAACCTGAGTATTTACCGGAATTTCGAGATTTTCTAAGTACGAAAAATAATGTTTTTAGCAGAACGTGTGTGAATTTTAACAAAATATAATAAAAACGACAAAAATTACGTGAAGCTCAAATTCGGTGTACTATTACTGCATCTTACACAAAAGTTTCGGGTAAAATCCATCAACCCAGAAGTACGAATTTATGGAATAAAGTTTTGTTTGAGATTTATCCGAATTTCCTCGAAAACGGCTATAACAATTTTCTTTAAACTTGGAATGGTAGGTAACTGCATAGATTAAAAAAACATATCATTTTTATTTGAAACATTTATAAAAAAAAAAAAAAAAAAAAAATTATGGTGTGAAACCCACTCACATCAAAACTTTCTCTTATCCAGCTTCATATTTATAATTGGACAAATTTTTATAATTTGTACTACCAACATTTGAGAAAATTCGTCGAAAACGAAAACAAACTGTTCAGTTTTTAAAAGCCGCCTTCCGGTTTACTAATTGTTCTTGAAACTCGGAATTTTGGTCAAATTTATTTCTAATTAAAGTTGGTGGAAGATTGTAGAAGATTGTACGATCAACTATGATAGCACTTAACGAGAAAAACATAACCCCTCCCCACAGCCAAATAAAAGTTGCCCTTAAATGAATTTGTCAGAGAGAATTTTTTCCACTAAAAAAGTTTTTTGATCTTTGTATCTTTAGTTTATATAAGAAGGTTCAAGAAAATCACGGAGACATTTTTGAGAAAATCGCGAAAAAGTGAAAAAATCATTTAGTATAATAGTAATGTAAACGCACTTCCGGTTATCCGATTTTTTTTGAAACTCGGCAATTTTCAAATCAACATATCAATTCTTAATTAAAGTTTTTAGTTGATTTTAGGAAGGAAAGAATTGTTTAATCAAAACTGAATAGCACTTTAGATGAAAAATCTTACCCACCCTCCTCTAAAACTGCCCTTAAATTGGGATTTTCACAGAGAAAATATTTCAATAAATGGTTTTCGCTCTTGGGCTGTAGTTGATTATAAAAGTTTGAAGGAAAATCGTCGAGCCTCATTTGTGAGAAAAAAAACGCAAAAAAGTTAAGAAAAAAAACAAACAAGTAAAGTGGATATTTCCGGTGAGGAATTTTGGACGGTGACCCCAGTCCAGGTTGAGTTGCCAGGGTTGATACCTTAAAACGGAATATTCAGTTTAACTTTCTAAGGTTTTTCGTTTTTGAGCTATGCTGTTCACTTACACACGCACACACACACACACAGACTATTTGCTAAAACCCACTTTTTTGGACTCAGGGGACCTCAAAACGGATATACAATGGGTGAGAGAAAGTAAAAACTTGATATTTAGATAGTTGTGCGGAATTTGTGGCTTTAAATTTCAAATTGTTATAGATGGGTTACAATCTTGTTGGTGTACAGTGTTAATATTATTGTTATTCAAGAAAGGAGAGGGCAAAACCCTACGCTATCCAAAGCCTCCCATATAGCTAGCTACCCCTAAGTTGGTATACAGTATAATCACTTTTCTACATGCCTAGGTTGGTATTTGTCCCCCCCTCCACAAATGAATGAAATTTGAAAATTAAAGGAAATTTAGCATGGTAAGTATGTTAATGTACTAACAGGATTAAGGGAATGACATAAGAGTGTTTCACACCAGATTTATCGTCTTCTTTTTTTAAGAGAACTTAAATAACTGGCTAAAAGAAAATGTTTTCTTTGCGGAATCATTTTTATTCAATAAATTGAAGCGTTAAATTACCTAAAATTGAAATAGGCATTTGTGTTCGCATTGCTGGAAAACTTGCTTAATGACGGCTACTGCTGGCACGGGACCACGAAATGGAAATGAGGAGCCCTCCCTAGCCAACTAGAACGTCCTCTCATTGCCCTCTATACCCACGTGTCCGGGTACCCAGAAGGCTCCTTTGAGCTTATTTAAAGACTCTAGTGCAGCTTGACTATCGAAGAATTTATTTAACTTTTTGAACTTCTCCCAGTCGTTCTCCCACGATGATAACAATGATCTCAGTCTGATAAACACTAACCATATCCTCTAAAGCCATAGATCTTTCTTTATGGAACCGCTACAACCAAGCTCTTGATCCAGACAGAAGAAAAGTGGTCTTTCATTCACTTTTCTCCATTAGTCCTTCGCGGGCGTTCTCGGTGAAAATTATATTCGGCGAATATTTGCCCGGTTTCCAGGATATCTTTTTTTTACGCCTGGTTTTTCCAGCACTGAAGAGAAGGTAAATATAGTAGAAAGTTTTCAAAAGTTTATATTCAGTTTCGAGATTAATACTGAAATCTGAATATGAAAATCTTGTAAAAACTATTTTACTGATAATTATTAATTGAAGAATTCGGATTTGAATATGACTTCATTTAGATCGATTCCAAATTGTTGAACAACAGGGTGGAATGTTGTTAAATAAAGTTAAATAAACCATTGTCGTTATAAATGTTTTCTACAATAAAAATAAAATAATCTTCTTTTTTTTTTTGAACACAAACTTTTATAAAACAAACTTTTTAAACCGGCGGCTATGTCCATTTCCACCTAATTGGCTGGCCACACACATACATACTAACTGGGTAGTTTTAAAATAAAAATGGTACTATATGTCAGCAATATTTTCATTAACCAGAACTCTGTTTAGAGGAAAATATCGTTATAATAATGGGTGGCCTCTAGTAAACACCTGGGGCGCTGCAATGCTACTCCTTTTTTTTTTCTAAACTAACTCTTTTGATTAATTAGGTTGAAAAATTGTTCTTTTAATTGCATGAATTTTTAGCAGCTATTAAGTTAAATATTTTGTTTTACATATCCCTCTTAATAATATATGGAATATTCTATTTATTATTACGATTATAAAAACTGCTAATGTACAACTTCTAACGCATGGTTACTGAACAATAAGTTACGATAATAATCACTTGAAAACGAACGTTGTAAATTAATAGAATATAATGGAGTTGTTATCGATAATTATTGGTGATTGTTTGATACTATAGTATGCTTTGTTTTTCTCCTTTTTTTCCAGCCTCAAGGCTGAAATGTATTTTTTGTGATTTTTAATATTTATAAATATTGGTGTGACTAAATATCACCCATAGACACCTATAATATAACTTAAGTGAGGTATTTAGTAGATTTTCCTCAGGACCTCCCTCCCCCCCTTTATTTGGTTAAAATGCGTACTTTTTCTAATAATAATGAAGTATTTTAGACTCCCAATACTCTGAAGAAATACCTACTCGATTTACCTAGTATGTTGATACGTAATCTTGGACTGCAGCAATGAACACATTTCATCACCTTGTAAATACTAATTATAGCAACATAAAACAATATATTTTATTATTTTATAACTTTCCTTTATTTTTAATTTTCTATTTATTATAAAACATTTTCAATTTATTCTGAGCAAACGGCCAGGAAAAGAAAAGAAAATCATATTGTAGTTCTAAATTAACTAGAGCACGATTATGCCCACCTTTCCTAATATCTACATAAACATACACACACACTAACATACAACCCCTTCCCCCCCACAATGTTTGTATTGGGAGAGAAATGTTAAAATTTTCACTTACGCCTAAAAGTTCATAAAATTTTCGAAAATGAGTTTTCACTGGAAATATATATTTTTCCAGACTCCTGAGTTCGAAAAAATCTCTTGTGAAACACTCACCAACTTTCACTTACTACAATTCATACTAATGTTTTGATGTGGAGCTAAATGATTTGTGGACCTACTCACATAGGTGAAACTTCTCTGTTTCCAGAGGCGGATATTCTGTCGCAGAACCTCATTCAAGTCCAACCAGCGCGTCCTCGTCGCGGCTCTGGAAACATCTGCGCTCCACTTTTGTGGAAGCGTGAATGGCCAAGCTGGTGGGTGAACGCAGAGCGTAGCCTTCGGGCTATTTGGGAGCTTAGCACTCCCACGTACCTCAGCTACAATTACAGACTAACAAGTGCAGCGGTGCCCCGTCAGGAGTGTGAGTTGGTAAAAACTTTTCTGCCCTCTGTTTGGGTCGCCATAATTTATGTGCGGCCTGAATCTCTTGCAGCGAATTTTTTTGATGCGGAGCCTCTGTGGGGGTTCATGACGCATCACTTACACCTAAACGCCTTAACATCGTGCACCTACACAAGTACATTCCTACACGCCAGTAGCACGTGCTGGTGCCACCCACATGTTTGCCGTCTGTGGATACCTGTGTCGTGGGGAAGGGAAGTCCTGGTGGTTGAGGACGCAGGTTCTCGCTGGAGGCAAGTTCCCTCGGCGTATCTTGCAGTCCAACACACCACTTTGGTTCCTGACTCCACTAAACAGGCGGCCAGAGCCTAACCCAACTCTGGTCAATCGGCTAGCGTAAAGAACGCATGGGTAGTTCCTGGATATTGTGGGCCTTAGCTCACAATCCCTGGGCGCTATATCTCTAGGGTAGCTCTGGCGCTTCTTTAGAGCGTCCCACATTGTGAGGCACCGTGGAGGATGGAGAGCTCTGGAGATGAATTTTAAATTTTATTTATTATATGTTTTTAACTTTAAATTCGTCAACTGGGGGCCCCTTAGAGGAGGGGCCACCGGTGGGAGGGGGTAATTCCTCTGTATATCCAGAGTCGGGTGACCTGGGCCTGGATGCACTAATGGGTGGGAATCTGGAAAAATGTCCAGAGGTAGGGAAGGCTTGCTTCTGGAGGAGAATGTGTCAGGAGGAGCCGCGAAGGACTAGTCCCCCTGCGGCGATTTCTGAAACGTGGTCAAAGCAAAAAGGAGAGACATGTAAGGCAGGTATTTTTATTTTTATTTATTTATTTGTTTATTTATTTATTTTATTATTATTATTATTATTATTATTATTACTATTGTTATTATTTATTTACTTATTTATTTTTGTTCCTACCTGCTATCAAGTATGTCAGAAGTTCCATTTCTTACATTAGTTGACATATCACTATGATTGACAGGGTAGAAATGGTTCAGGTTAACGTGCAGCATAGCCTAATTTGTACCGCTCTATTGCTGGGTTGCATACATATTTCACACTTATCTAAGAACCCTATGCTTATAAAGGATTGGCTCGAGATTTGAGTGCGGCCAATGGCAGGCTGTTTGTTGCGGATGGCGGGGACACACCTAGAGCATGTATTTGCGTTAGTAGAGATGTCGGCGCCGTTTTGCTCAGACAGTTTTGCTCTAGGGATCTGTGGCGGTGAGAGTTGCTCTGGGGATTGGTGGCCGATGTCTTGATGTGGTGGTGGCCTCGGCCTATTTCCCTTATGATTATCCCTCTTCTCCTCCGCAGGAATTGGTAGATGTAGCACGGTTTACGGAGTCCAGCAGCACACCTATAATTATAGGTTTGATGCAATGCACATCATGTTGTCTGGGGCAGCAGCGACATCAATACTAGGGGTCGTGCTGTCATGGACTTCTTGATGGGTACTGAGCTGGATGTTGTAAATAGGGGTTCTGAGCCCACTTTTGTAACAAGGATTAGAAAACAAGATATTGATATTACTCTTGCTTCTAGGAATATTAGTAAACTGATTATAGATTGGAGGGTAAGTTCGGAAGCTTCTATTTCTGATCAAAGGATTATTAGGTTTAGTTTGTTTCAGGTAGGTTTAGTCTGGGGGTTGATCCAATCATCATGGCTACCTATAGGAACCCAAAAAGGCAGATTGGAATTCTTATTCTAGACTTCTAGGAGATAGAATGATTATCCAGTCAAGTGCTCTTGGTGATATTGCTGAATTGGAAAGAGAGGCTGGTATTCTACATGAACACATTAAGTCTTCATTCGAAGAGACCTGTACTTCCAGGTTGGTTAGTGGTAGTAGGAACCTCTGGTAGTCATCTTCGTTAGAAAAGCTAAGAAGACAAGTTAGGGGTTCTTACAGGAAGGCTGTCCTAAGCGATTCTTCGGAATCATGGGATAGTTACAATAGTTTAAAAAAGCGTTTAAATATGCTTTAAGGAAAGCTAAGAGAAAACTTAGAGATCGTTTTGCGAGGATCTAAATTCGACTCAAGAGACATCTAGGCTGCTACGGATTCTTGGTAAGGATAAGGATTGTCAGTTGGGGACTTTAAGATATCCTGACGGTTCCTTTACAGGAGGAGAAATGGAGACATTACAGCTCTTGCTTATACCCATTTCCCGGATAACATAAACAGCACTGCTTCGCCTGCGGTTGGTGGAAGGAAGCTAGAACCTAGTGACCTGGCTACCGTGAACGAGGTAGTTACTATGTATACAGTGGTTTGGGCAGTGCAAAGTTTCTCACCATTTAAGTCCCCTGGTCCTGATGAAGTTTATCCCTGTCAGCTACAAAATGGTGGAGATGTACTGATGAAGTTGTTGATAAGGATTTTTAAAGGTTGTTTAATGTTTGGTTATGTGCCAACATTTTAGAGGGAAGTTAGGGTGGTCTTTATTCCTAAACCAGGAAGAAGTGACTACTGTGACCCTAAGGCATTTAGACCTATAAGTCTTATGTCTTTCCTTCTAAAAACTTTGGAAAGGTTGGTGGATAGGTATATTACTGATGGTCCTTTGAAGGATCATCCACTCCATCCAAACCAACATGCTTATACAGTACGAAAATCGACAGAGACTATTTTGCATTGTCTGGTCGGTAGGATGGAATCTGCTCTAGAGACAAAGGAATATCTTTAGGGTGCTTCTTTGATGTTGAAGGGGCATTTGACAGAGAATCGTTTGATGCTCTTGAAGATTCCCTTGGTCGAAAAGGTATACAACCAGTTTTAATTAACTGGATAGGTATTTAATTAAGGAGTAGAGTTATATAGGCTTCTATAGGTATGCGCACTGTGGTTGTGGGAGCGGGGAGAGGGTGTCCTCAAGATGGTTGTCTCTCACTAAATGGGCGTGCTGTCATGGATGAACTGTTAACGAGGACGAATTCATCGGGATTGTATGTACAGGCATATGCCGATGATGGTGTTATTTTATTGATGGGGCGATGTCTGACTACTATCTCAGACTTAATGCAAAGTGCCCTCAACATAGTATATGATAGGACTCAGGATAAGGGTCTTTCAATAATCCCAGTAAGACCCAGGTGTTTTTATTTACTAACAGGAGGAAGATCGTAGGATTAAAACCTCCTAGGTTATTAGGAATTGCTGTTCAGATTTGCAAATCGGTGAAGTTTCTTGAGGTGGTTCTTGACAGTAACTTAAATTGTTAAGGCATAGCTTCAAAAGGCAATTATTTCCTTTTGGCAATGTCGAAAAATCGCAGGTAAAAATTGGGGGATTACTCCCAAGATGATGTTTTGGATTTATGGTATGGTTATTAAACCTAAATTGTTGTTATATGCGGCTGTGGTGTGGTGGCGTCGCATTGAGATAAGATCCGCTAGACTGCTGCTTGAGGATATTCAACACTTGGCTTGTCTGGCGGTGACCGGTGCGATGCGGACCACGCCTACAGCTGCAATGGAGACTTTATTAATTCCACCGCCCTTTGTAGAGGTGAAAACTATGGCAATGAAAGCCTGTTATAGAATTAAACAGGCAGGTTTTTGGCAGGGTAAGCGATATGGTCACTCTACCATTCATCGCGAGATGCTTTTGAAGGTTCCTGTTACAGGTTTTCCTTCTGATAGAATGTTGAAGACTTTTGTTTTCGAGCATTCTTACAGTGTCAGGTTACCCTCTAGGGAAGATTGGTCAAGATTGGGTCCGTCTGGCATGATACCTGATAATTACTTCCGGTGTTACACGGATGGTTCCAGAATGGATGGTAGGTCTGGAGCTGCGGTCTATTTTGAGACCGGAGATCATTTGACAGTATCTCTTGGTGAATGGACCACGGTCTTCCAGACTGAGGTTTATGCTATTCTTTGTTGTGTTTTGGATGAGAGGGTACATAACACTAACTTAAAAGGTGTTTGTATCTGCTCGGACAGCCAGGCTGCGCTGAAGGCGCTGAGTTCATGTGTCTTCACTTCCAGGTTGGTGTTAGAATGTTCTAAAAGACTGGAAGAGCTTTCTTCTCTGAAGGATGTGCTTCTAGTCTGGGTGCCAGGTCACATGGGAATTTTTGGAAATGAGCAGGTGGATAGGTTTGCCAAATTAGGCGCCTCTCTTCCTTTCATTGGTCCTGAGCCTGCTGTTGGCGTGTCTTCTGGCACATGTCAGGCTTCCAGACATGGACAGCTTCACAGCATTCATCCTTATGGATGAGCTCAGTTGGTTTTCGGCAGTCCAAAATGCTCATCGGGGGTCCGGACAAGGCCATTAGTGAGACGTTGCTGTGTTTTTCACGGAGCGCTCTCAGGCATCTGGTTGGATCTCTTACTGGACATTGTGGTTTAAGGAGACATCTCTATATAATGGGGCTCATGCCGGATCCATTTTGTAGAGTCTGTGAGACAGAGGAGGAAACACCCATCCATCTTATGACTGATTGCCTGGGTTGTGAGGAAATTAGGTTCAGGACCTTTGGTCGGAATAGGATGTCTGTGGAAGAGCTTAGGCTAAATGTTTTTGTTAAATAGTGTGATAACATAGATTTGCACAAAGCAAATTTAGTTGATACACTCTGTTATCACACTGTTTGACAAAAAGCAGCCTGATGATGGGCGAACGCCCGAAACCGGTTGATGACCACAAAAAGAAGCAGCCTATCACGGAAAATATCTCTGATGCTTTCTTCCACAACGATTTGAGAATTGTCATAATTGCAATAAGGTAAAGTCGTATGAGTGTAACAAACCAGGTTGTTTTTGTCTTTGTTAATTTTTACTTTCTCTCACTCCTAGTAACGGGGTATCAGGGCAACGAGAGGCGGATTCCCTAGCGAGGGAGGGCTCGAAGAACACTTTCATCTACGTCTAGGAGCCTGATTCAAACTTCTATCAAGGATTGAATAGAAGAACAACGTCTGCAATGATGGGAAAGAACACAAAGACAGAGGCAGGTTAAATTCTTTATTAAGAGAGATATATGCCTAAATTCACCAGAGACCTATTGAATCATTTTAGGTTACATGATTTTGGGATGTCCATTATTAACTAGGAGATGACAATGTTGACTGCTGGTGGCGGTCATAGGTAAGTGTAATAATATCCAGACTAATAGGTATAATCGATTTTAACTATTGGTTATTTTATTAACACCTGTCAAACGATAGATTTACAGCCGGTTTCCATTGAGATACTGCAAATTTAAATCTATAATGTTGGGAGTGACGTTTGTCTGTTTGAAATAGCATCAGGTTTGAGCTGGGGAAAAGAATTCAATGAAATATGTCAAAAACGTTCCGAAATTGGAGTGGTGAACTCTGCTTTATATATATATATATATATATATTTTTATAATTTTAAAATTTTAAATATTTTAGACTTCTGAATAAATACCTACAATCTAAATATATCAAATTGTAGCAATTGTTGGCCGTTAGAAATGATCAGAAGTATCTGTTGGTTGGCTGATCGGCCAGGGGGTATCACAAGAAAACACCAAAAAAATTTTATTATTAGTAACCCGACGTTTGTCGAAATTTTGGTGTTTTTTTTATGATACCCCCTGGCCGATCAGCCAACAACAATCCTTCTGGTACAATCTAATATATAAAAATGAATGTCCGTTGTACATAATGGCAAATCTCGAGAATTAATTACTCAAATGTTGTCAAATTTATATATGTTGTTGAGGCTGAAGTATAGATGTAGCTGTATATAGTTGCGAACCTTCCGCATTGTATGTATATGCCCCCGAAGGCAGAACAAAAAATATTGTGTATCAAAAAGCATTGCAATAAGAAAAGTAATATTTTCATTCGAAAAGCATTACAATCAAATTATTATTTTTAACAAAACATATGCATTTTTTCTGTAAATTGTACTTCATTAAAATTTTTTATTGAAAAAAATAATAAATTTGTTTTCAATTCACTCTTATTATTTTCCATTTCAATAAATATTTTCTAATAAAATAAATTAACTTTTTTATTTTCAAATATATATTAGGGGCCAGCAAAGCGGACCGGGTTCAGCTAGTATATTATACGTATATGTTGACTGAATTATTTGAGAAAACTTTCTCAATTTCCTTCATAACTACACTAAAAATTAGATGTTCTTGATGATGTCAACTAGGATGTTGTCAGGACATCAATAATAAATTTTTATTTTCTCTTACACCATATGAAAGTATAACGATCGGGACAAATTTTCAAAATTAAGTTTTCACCGAAAATACAAGTTTTGAGAGCCCCCCCCCCCCCCCGGATTACGAAAAAATTGTTTTTAGCAAATGGTCTGAATGTGTATGTGGGTGAGGTATATGTAGGTTTATATATACCACAGCCGCATCTGACTCGAAAGTAACCGAAAGTATGACTCTGCTGAATTTTTCTTGCAGTTTTCCGCCAAAAAAAAAAAGTGGCTCCATCGATTTTCATGAAACTTACTATCTACACACATCAATATCGATCACTTTTATTTGAAACATTTTTCCGGAAAAATTGATTTTGTGGGGGGTTCTAGGGGGAACAGTAGCGATAAGATTTCCTAAAAAAGTACTACTTTATTACTATTTATGGTTCTGCCATCTATATAATATTACTGTAAATTAGAAGCCTTACTAGAATTCCAAACTTGAAGATAATTGATTCGATTTTAAGGAATACGTTTTCTGAGATTTTCTTCATACTCGCAATTTTGACAACATATTTAATTTTCATGAATATTATATAGAATGGAATCGTATAATGAACTAAAATAGCAGTTTCGAGGAAAACCAATTCCTCCTCCAGCACCACCCTGTCATTAAATGATTTTCTCGGAAAATATTTTAAATAAGAGTTTTTGCGCATTATTATATATTTAAGTCGGTATACCAAGTTTAAAGAAAATAGTTGAAGCCTTTTTTGAGAAAATCGCAAATAGCTGAAAAGAATGTATTTAGAAAATTATGATTTCTGATTGCTAAATTTAGACCAAAATATATTGCCTAGTCCACTAGTGGTGGAATTAAACGAAATAAAAATTTGCCCCATTAGCTATCAAGTTGTAATGACCGTGAAGAAGTTCATTGCAATATTGTGGGCGAAGCGTTAGTTTTTAGCGAAACACTAACGCAATCTCAACCCAGAAACTCAAGTGTTTTTCACAAAAAATGACCGCGGAAACGTAAAATATTATATTAAACGAAATAACAAGTTTGATCTATAAAAAAACCTTATGGCGTAACAGCTCATGAAAGGCCAAGGCGCGGTTTCCACGCCGTTTAGTTCCGGCCTTCGCTACTTAGGGCGCTACTAAGTGTACGTTCCCACTTTTTATCACGTTGTTGGGCCAACACCGACTTTGCCTTCACAGAAATCGACCGCTGAATTCTCGCCCGAAAGACAAATGCGTTGGCCATTAGAGCAACGCGTGAGGACAAGTTTGATCTATGCTATTTTATTTTTTGAGCAATTTTGTTCAAAAAAACCCACTCACACACACAAACAATTCGCACAACATACAAACGATTCGCTAAAAAACATTTTCTTTCCTACTCGGAGCTCTCAAAACATCGATTTCACGAGATTTAATAATAATCGGTATTTAATAATACTCAATTATGGAAACTTTGAAACGATCGCTAAACTTCCCTTACAGTGGAGTGAAAGTGAAAAAAAAAAAAAAATTAAACTTCAAACAAAGTAAGTTGACACAAAAACAAGGAACGAGTTAAGGATGGAGATTTTTATTTTTATAACATGACAAACAGATCATAGACAAAAGCGAACCCTACTATTAATCAGGTAAAATAATTCTTTTTGGCGTCACTATTCTTTCGGTTTTGTTTTGTTTGATTTTAAACTGTCTTAAGAATGAAACTATTAATAATAGTGAAATAGTGAAGAGACGTAGAACGTTACACAACAAAAAAAAAAATAAGAAGTGCGGAGATGGGGAAGTATATAAGCCACAACTCTTCCAGAAATAACACACAATTTATACTTGGTGTATATGAGAAAGGAGTTTATTTGTTGGCGCCAAAAGTTCTTTTGAAACTCAAGACTTCTTTTTGTTTTAATAAGGCGGGAACCTTATTATTCTTTATTACTTTTTTTTAGATTTATTATTTTTCTATTCAAACAAACAAACCAAATTTTTGAAATAAAGCCCATGAGTCTAACTCTGACAGAAAATTGTTAATAATAAATAATAAAAACAAATCTGGTGTTAAAGCTTAAAAATTATAACGAAGCAGCAATAGTGGTAAAAATCTACAGCGAATGACTCACATGCTCGAATTATGTCTGGTGATTAAAAAAAAAAACGCTGTAAGAATGCCTGGCGATCAGGAGTTCAAAAATGAAATGGTTACAATATAATGAAATTAAATGGTTTGAAGGGAAAATCAATAATTACTGTATGGTGACGCTCATGGCATAGAAATTCCAAACTAATTGCGCTATTAATAATAATAACAATTACTATTATTATTCCATAATTAATATACATATAGGGCAATAACTTAGCCCTTAGTTGTTATGGCTACAAATATAATATATTCATTTATGTTAACTAAATATTCAGCTATCCCTAAATTCATTTATCCAATAGATTATAATTTTGGTTTTTAAATTAATGACCAATTTCAAAGCAAAACACTAGGTTCTTCGGGTTGACCAATATTTCGCCAATATTGCAATAGGTTTCTTCAGGATAACTTAATCTAAACTAGCATTTATCCTGAAAAAGATTAATGTAATATAGGACGAAATGTTAGGCTTTTTAAAGCAATGCGTACATACATACATACATCCGTGGCTCGACAGCCCACAGTGAGTCCTGGCCTACGCAACAAGTCTCCGCCAAACATCCCTCTCCTGGGCAGCTGTCCTCCAGTTCCTCGCACCGAGCAATGTAGCTGCGTCCCTAGCAACTCCACCTTCCCATCTCAGCCGTGGTCTTCCAATTGCTCTCTTTCTGTCCATATAATTAAGTACCATATTTGGTTGCTCCAAGGCATCCATCCTGACTACGTGGCCAGCCCATCTCAAGCGGCCTAATTTGATTTCCTGGGCCACGCGGGCAGTTCGTACAGCTCTTGATTAGTACACCTCCTCCACTCGTCTGCTAATTTAATTGGGCCATATATTTTCCGAAGAATTTTTCTTTCAAAAATTAGGAGTGATTTTTCATCAGTTTTAGACAGAACCCATGTTTCTGATGGGTACGTGAGAACTGGTCGAACGAGTGTTTTATATAGCCTGATCTTAGTAGTTCTGGAGAGAAGCTGGCTTCTGAATTGCGTGTACAAGCCATAATAACATTTATTAGCCACCATGATTCTTTTCTTTATTTCCTGAGATATAACATTCTTTGAATTCACTTGAGAACCCAGGCAACAAAATTCAGATACTTTTTCAAATACATATGGACCAATGGAGATACTCGGATCTGGATCACCTTGGCCCAACACATATATTTGATCTTGTCAGAATTAATTCGAAGACCCATCCTCTCTGCTTCCTTTTCTAAGGCAATAAAGGCCTCCTTTAAAGCCGTGAATGACCTGGCAATAATGTCAACGTCATCGGCATATGCTACTAGCTGTATTGACTTGTTGAGGATGGTGCCTGTGGTTGTAATTCCGGACCTACGGATCACCCATTCCATGGCCAAGTTAAAAAGAAGACAGGCTAAGGCATCCCCCTGTTTGACACCCTTAGATGTACCAAAATCTTTCGAAAGGTCACCTTGGATCCGTACGAACATCTCACGTCTTCCATGGTCATTTTTATCAAGCGTATCAATTTAGCAGGGATATTAAAATCTTGGAATGCTTGATATAGCCTATCACGGTTGATGCTGTCGTAAGCGGATTTAAAGTCTAAAAACAAATGATGTGTGGAGCACAAATTCGTGGTATTTTTCGAGGATTATCCTTAATGTAAAGATCTATTGTAGATCTTCCCTTACGGAAGCCGCACTGGTATCTACCGCACACTTGTTCGGCATAAGGAAGAAGGCGGCTAAAAATTATATTTGAGAGCAATTTGTAAGCACATGGTATCAAAGAAATCCCTCTATAATTGGAGCAATTTAGGCGGTCACGCTTCTTATGAAGAGGACATATAATTGTTTTATTCCAGCATCGGGGCATAACTTCTTTAGTCCATATTAAAATGAGCATGTCATGCAGTACCTTCTCCAGATCATCACCACCAGCCTTGAGCAATTCCGCAGAGAGCCCATCTATACCAGGAGCTCTATTATTCTTAAGTCGCTGAATGGCATCCATCATCTCTTCCCTATCGGGTGGCTCCACGTCGTCAATGGAGGATAATACCTCCGCTGGGTTACTTGTAATTTGAACCTGCCCTGCATTAGGCTGCTCTAGTGGGCGTTCATCATTCAGCAGGCCGTCGAAGTGCATAGCCCAACTATTTAAAATATCCTCCTTCCTATTCAGCAAGGAGCCATCTTCACTTGCTGTTAACCTAGCTTTAAAGGGGGCCCTACTCCTGTTTACTTTAAAATAGAGCTGCCTGTTTTCATTTAATTGGCGATGCTGTTCAACATCCTTAAGCTCTTCATTTTCCCAGGCTCTCTCTTTTCTTCTGTGCACTCTCTTTTCTTCCCTTCTCCTACCTCGATATTCCTCCGTTGACCTTCTGGTATTCCTACTCTGCACCATCCTCCTGTATGCTATATTCTTCCGTTCCGAGGCAGCCCGACAGTCATCATCAAACCAAGGTGACCGAGAGTACTTTTCCGGCTTACCCACAATAGTTTCCGCGGCATAACTGACCGCTTTAGCGCATCCAGACCATATGCTTTCAACATCTCCCTCCTCACATCTAGTCATTTCCACTGATATATTATTGCTCACACTAAGTTGATATTGGGACCGAATATTTTCATCTTTAAGTTTAACAGAATTAAATTTAATAGTTTTATTAAGTTTTGTTTTCCTCGCATTAGAGATCCTAGCCCTAATCCTGGAGACCATCAAGTAGTGATCAGAATCGAGGTTGGCTCCTCTAAAAGATCTACAACTCACATGTTGGGTCGATGCCTGGAACTAATAAGTATGTGGTCAATTTGGTTATGTGTATTGTTGTTCGGAGATCTCCAAGTTGCCTTATTTATATCCTTGTTTGGGAAGATAGTACTGCCAATAATAAGATCCCGCGAGGCCGCATAGTCAATTAGCCTTTGTCCATTTTCATTCGATTCACTATGAAGACTGTGAGCGCCTATAATTGGTCGCAGAGGGACCTCTCTTCCAATTTTGGCGTGAAAGTCGCCGAGGATAATCTTTACATCACTTTTTGGACATCTATCAATAGTTCTTACCAGAGTCTCATAAAATAAATCCTTGTCATCCTCTGATGATACATCTGTTGCGTGGCAGCTCACTAGTGAATAGTTATAAAATCTTCCTTTGAGACGGATAGTGCACAGGGGAGGATTGACAGCTGAAAACCCGATTATCAGATCCCTCATTCCACAATGAACCAGTGCCGAATGCATGTTGCCTGTCATGACAGCTGTAATATATAGTGTGATTCTTCTTTTCAAGTATTCCTTTTCCGAGCCAGCGAATTTCTTGAATAGCGGCTATGTCAATTTTGTACTTATCAATTACACTAATAAGCAGTTGTAAAAAACCAGGTCTATAAAGAGATAGGATATTCCAAGTTCCGAGCTTAAAATCGTTTTTCCTTAAGTTCCGTCCGGCTTTAACTTTATTTGTTGGTTGCGTAAAATTATTGTTTTTACAAAGGCGGGTTGTTAGCCCTCCGTTCAACCCCCAACCTGGAGGGCCAGGTCATTTTACTTCGGAGTTTCCCTCTCCTAGTCAGCTGCTTCCTCTACAGCTACGGAGCCTAACCCAACTCTGGTTTCATTTCAGAGTTATCCTTCTCTTAGCCTTTTCACCCACGCAAGGCAGCGTGGGGGAGCGCTTTTTTTAATAGCGGCACTGACTCGCTATGTCCGATACCGTCCTAGGGTATTTGTGGCATTTAATAGAGATAATTCTCCCACAAATTATCTCTCCACACCCTGGTGGTACCGCCGCCTCTGTCCGGGACTGCTTATTGGGGAAAATCCCTTATTCGCAGCTAACCTACATATCTGCAGGCCGTTCGCCATCCGCAACCTGCGGACCCGCCCACTAGCTGAGGCACCCCCTGGGTTTTAAAGCAATGACAAACCAATAAAGCCGTTTGCAGAAACTGCAAAAGATAAGGCTTTGAAAGTTTCTCAAGCTGATTTTTGTAAAGAGAATGGCTATAATGCTAAATCCGCTGCTACCTGGAAGATCTACTATTGGTGTTTAGTGTTTGTGTATGGTGCGATAATATCTGTTTGTTGGTACGCTAAATCCCAGCGCACATCCGTTACCGCTGCCGGCGGTCTCGTAATCGTAGTTTTTATTTTCTCTTAAACTTGGTAAAAGGAAGTATTGTGATGCTGTCAAAGTTTTGAAATTGTAATTTTCACCGGAAATACATGTTTTGAGGTATCTTGAAGAAAAAAGAAAAGTATTTTACTGTGGCGTTTGTGTGTGTGTGAACAAATTATATTAAATACGAAAAAATGGCAGGAAGCTCCAACTTGGTATTCCGTTTAAGTACTGCCAGCGCATCTGGCAAGAAGGTTTCATGCAAATTCCATCAACCGGAAGTGCGACTATACTGGTTTTTAGTTTTCCGCAATTTTCTCGAAAGTGGTTCCCAGGTTTTTGTTTTTTTAAACTTATCATATTATCTATACACATAAATTACCTATTATTGAAAAATTTTCTTTGGCAAATAGTCTTTTTTGGGATTTCTGGTGTAACCAGAAGCGTTAATCATTTCTATGATGTACCACTTCATTATAATGTATGGTCGTACCATCTATATAACATTGATATTCTTTGGAAGCATTGAGAAAATTCCCAAATTATTAACCGGATCTGCAACATTACGAATTAGTTTTTTTTTTTTTATCTTTCCCGGAAACAACTGTAATGATTTCCTTTAAACTTGGAATGCTGACTGCACAGATTTAAACCTATTAGTTTTATTTAAAATATTTTCCAAATAAAAATAAATTTGGTTTTGTTGTGCGGAATTTGTTGCGTTCGATTGAATTTAATTAACTAATGAAGAGAGACAAATAATTTAAACAATACAACAAGATAATCAAAACGCATTCAAATACGATCGCCCCCCCTATTCCAAACATAATAACTATTGCAGATTATAACCTCCACACAATAGAATATTGAAAAAAAAAATACCAGCTCATAGTATCCAGATTATCTAGAAATGTTTGTTACCAAACAGTGTAAAGTTATTACCTAAATAGAAAATAATCCCAAAATGTATATTAATTAATTGAATGTAATAGATTACAGATGATCAGTATAATATGAAGTAAATCCGCTATAGTGAGTATTACCAGTATATGCGTAATATCCAAATAACATAACGCAATTATTATTAACTTAACAAATATATTATTAACATAATACAAATGTATTAACCATAATATAATTTCATTGTAAATCAGGCCTCTGAAGAAGGCACACACCTTCAAGGCAAAACTCAAGTTTCAAGCATTTTTAGGCGCGACAACATCTGAGGTCATTAGTGCTTGGAGATTTCTCAATGCACTGCTGATCTCCGGGCATTGTTTTCCCATTTCAAACAACTCTGCCCTCTCCATCCAAGGTAAAGGCGCCTAGGGCGGGAAAAAATAAGAACATAGCACTGCTGCACACTAATCCGATAAGCGTGGAGTGAGGAATATTGGAGGTGCCAGTTTTGTTGTCTGCGTTTTTTTGTTCTTTTTCTTGCAGTTTTTTCGAAAGTAAATTGTTTTGAATAATTCTCTCCCAATGAAGTCAAAAATGCTGTTCAACTCTTTGCAAATACCATCCACGTTCAGCCCATCAGACATCCTTCTATCGGCGTGTACCCCATCCTTCACCCAATCAATATTTCCCTAATCACAACCGGCTTCTAATAACCTCTAAACGCCGGGCCAGAAGAAGATGCAGCATACCCGTTATCCTTCAGAAAAAGAACATTTAATCAATTAACTAATCTCCTGTGACCTCAGATCTCAGATTTCCGATCCTCACAATATAAAAAACATATTGAATCTTAAACACCTTGAGCTTGTAGAAGCCTGGTGCCAAAAATGGAAAATTAAACTCAACTCTACCAAATGATTCAAGTAATCTTTACATTAGGAAGACACTTGCCAACCACTAAGTATCAATAATCTAAGTATCAAGACAATAAATATCAAGACATACCTACTTCTACACAGGTACGCTCTTAGGACTATACTTAGAAATCGTCTCACTCAAGACTTAAAAGAAAGGAACTAAACAAATGTTAGGGACTACTAAGGAGACTTCTTTGACCTAAATCCAATGACAGTACAAAACAAACCCTTAATTTACGAAACACAACGGGACTTAGTAGCAGAATTTTGGGGTTCCATCAAACAATCCACTGTAAAACCTATACAAGCCTTCCCGAGTCCAAAGTCCTTCTCCTTGTTATGTCTCTAACCGCATCCTCCATCATGATCTCAAAGTTCCCTTAGTTAATGAATTTAATCCAGGTCCGTTTCAAAAATTTCCTTAACAATCTAGCCAATCATTCAAACCCTCTCGCCCAATAGTCCTAACCACACCCTCCTTATAATCCTCCAAGTCTTTAAAACGACGATGGTCCCCTGACTTGATTGCTTCCCAAGCTCCATCTGGAGCTAGAGACTGCCAGCAGCACTGGCTAGTTTCTCCCAGAACGTCAATCCCGGTTGTGGCGCTGACATAATGAACTAGTTTAATAATACAACTTGTGCATATATATTCTATACATACAACTTTGCTGATATAAATAGATTGTACAGTAGCAAATAAAATAATAATAATAATAATGTTGACCACGCCCACATTGTCTCTAAAATAATAATAATAATAATAATGTTGACCACGCCCACATTGTCTCTAACGCCACCAATCACAGAATTTGAATTACATTGCGCTGAACTATAAAGGATCAACAAATAAACAACAAAAAATTAATCAAATTTTATGTAAATGATTTTGAATTAATGTTCGCATTTTTTGGGATAACGGATTTTGCCTACTATATATAATGTCTTTAGTAATATATTTTATGTTCAATCTACATTTGGTTTAGTTCGGCGTCCCTATTGGTTGGGCCATTGTTTTATTTGATAAATTATAATGTACTTCCATATTATAGGAAGATATTAGTAGAGTTTTGGTAGTATGGCTTTAGTAGTAACATGGCAATATATTACAGTGGTGGTAGCATATACAGTGGTTCAAGTTATATCTTTATTAATATGTATTGACAGAGAGAGGGAGAGAGAGAGAGAATATAAAAGCTGCAAAAACATTGGAACCGTATACACTACTTCTCAGTATAAGTTACCCAATGGTGATATAGACCCACCACCAGTTCCCGATGTGTCGTACATTACTGAGATTTGTAGCCTTATATAGCTCACATTTTCTATATTGGTCTGTAGGGAGTATTCCTAACTGGGTACTAAGAGGACTGGGTAAAACCATACTCCCAACCCCAGACGATCGGATGTACCCAGTATAAAGGGAAGAGGCACCAAATACCCTTCTCTAGCACTCTTACTCTCTCACATGCTGGCTCACTCTCTCTCTCTCTCTCTCCAAACAGCCCATCTCACATCTTCCATGTTTTACAGCCTCCAATATCTCCTTCATCATACACATATAGAGCTCTTTCTATACACACAAGACCTATAAGTACATTTATCATTTTGTTTCACTTCTTGTTAAAATGATTGCTCATAATATAAAATACAATATCAAAATTAAAATAAAATTTATATTGTGCATTTTAAATATTTTAACAATGTTTTTTTTTTCTACAACCATGAAATGTGACAATTATTAAATCAAAAGTATTGAATGAAGTTACAGTTTTAATTATTAGTGATAGAAAGTAAAAACGGCCATTACTTTTTCTCACAAGTGACATAAACTCTAACTAGCCTGATATCTAGTGGCAATACGCGAAAACAAGATAAAAAACAAATTTCAAATATCAATGGATTTGAGATTATGCCAAATACTCCCTCTGTCTGCAACGCACTCATCGTGTGAATGTTTCACACCACATTTTTTTTTTTCTTAATCAAGGAAACTCAAAATTTTGGAGGAAAATTCAATTTTCGAAATTTGATACTATTTCGGTATTTTTACTTTCTTTCCTATATTTTTCAAGTATTAAGTGAAAGTGATACAAACAGTCGAACTACAATTTCTGTAAAATCTACAAATAAATGAAATGAACTGTTTCATTCATTCACCTATCATCAGTAAACAAGGTAGTTAGTTAAGACGTAATAAAGAAGATACAAAATGGAAGTTTGATTATTATTTTGGAGTTAAATTCGTCCTTATTCCGCCATGTTAATAATAAACAATTTGCATCATTATATTATACGAGACAAGGAAAATAGGCGGTTCCCTCCTTTAAAGAGAAAAAAAACCCTTGATTCATACACCTCTATTAACTGTTGTATTCCTCAACACCATTATCCAACTTGTATTTCTATTCGGGGGCATAATAATAATAATAATAATGAAAGGCCCATCAAATGAAACATGATGGACTAAAAAAAGGCAATATTATATATATATCATCAATTTTTCGTTGTTAATATCAGACCCACACGTGTCCATTTATTATTAAAAAAAAATAAATAAAAATAAAATCTCTACAATTCATATTAAGAATTTTTCTTTTTTACAAGTTTAAATATTAATATGGTGCACGCTATCTAACAAAAATAGTTATTATTTATTATTTGGGGTTTTACTTGGTTTTACAATATTCTAAAGAGTAATTAAATAAATAAAGAAAAAATGGCGTTTATACACTTTTGTTAGATGTATAGTGGTGATTGATGAAGGTGCTGCGGATTATATTTGTTTACCACATTGCGAATAGAATATAATCATAACCTCGCACTCAGTCTCAATCCCTTAAAGCTAAGCTTGTAATATCAATTTAAATTGAAGCCTAACTTTCTATAGGACCAAGTTGCATTAGCTGAACATTAAGAGATAACTATCAGTGTTATTCTTATAATGGAGTTGATAAGGAGAGAAATTAGGTTTGATTGATTAGACGAGATATGAAGACACTGTTATAATTAGCTATAAGTTTACACAAACTGCACTGGACTTGTAATGATTTTATAGATCAAAGGTGAGAGTAGAGATATGACACGATGCGATGTATGGTTTGAATGTGATAACAGATATCTGAAGTAGATTCTCACTGGCTTATTACAGGTTCTCCCACTCTAGCCTGCTTAAGTCAGAGAGTACCAGAGATGGTCCTTCTCTCTCTTAATTCTCTCTATTGCCATTACATTCTTGTTATTTTCCACCCTTAGTAAGAGGAAGTGCTGCAATCATATCAAATTTTCAACATTGAGTTTTCATTCCGGAAATTCATGTTTTGGGATCCCTGGAATCTCAAAAATACTATTCCGTTAGTGTGGAGTACCATTGCATCTGACACAAAGTCGGTTTCGGACAAAATCCATCAACTGGAAGTGCCACTTTACTGAATGTTTCATTTTTCTTCAGTGTGACTTTACAGAAAAAGTTTTTTTAAATTTTTCACGAAAATGACTATACAGTTTGTCTTTAACTTGGAGTGCCAATCGCGCATATGTAAACCAATCACTTTTGGTATTTTATCCGTCTTAGCATTCATATTCATTTCATTCCTGACCGCTTTTGGATTTTCATCCATCGTCAGAGCAAATTCACCAAGTTCGTGTAGAGAGTTCACTTCACCGTAATGTTTCTGCTACACTCACACTTGTTGGTTTGTTGGTTGTATACTTGCCGGATATTATACTGAGATCTGAAAGATCTATTAAGCCTCACATAGCCGTCTTAGTGCACTGCCCCAATCGCAACCCCAACCCTAATCGAGAAGAGAAAATCTAAGGGCAACACTGCTGGACTTGAACTGGGGACCTCTGCCTTGCTAGGTCAGCGCGCTACCGCTGAGCTTCATAGATTGGAAGAGGAAAGTAAAAATCTCGTGTGAAACACTCACACAACTTTCTCTTACTCAATTAATACAAATTAATTAACAAAAAAACAAACTCACAATTCCAACGTTTACAAACATTTAGCTGGTCATAGAGAATAAATGGTAGGTGTTATATTAGTATACCTGTGCGGACATTGAAGGCGCCCTCTGCCCAAGACCATGTAGCGTCAATTTAAATTCAAACGTAACTGTGAAGCCACATAAAACCACTCCTAAATTATAATTAAAAAAAAAATATTTCAAATAAAAGTGATACGTTTTTACTTTTGCAGTAAGAATTTTCATATTTAAAGAAAAATCGTTGTAGCCGATTTCGAGAAACCTCAAAAACCTGTTTTGTAATGTCGCACTTCCTTCCGGTTGATGGATTTGGCCCGAAAACTTCGTGTCAGATGCGGTACCTAAACGTAATACCAAGTTTGAAATTTCTGCGATTTTTTGTTGTTTTTTTACTATATTTTGTTCACATACATAAACACACACGCACACAAACACACAAACAGAGACCATTTGCTAAAAACATTTTGTCGTAGTACCCTTAAAACATGTATTTCTCGTTAAAACTTAATTTAGAAAATTTGAGATGAACATAATACTTCCTCTTACTAAGTGGGAGAAAGTAAAGAAGAAAAGCGTAGATACCATTATTTATTTTTTTCTGTAAAATGGTTGAATTAGTTGAATGAAAAATACTGCAGAGAGTGTTACTTACTGCTGGAAGTGGTTTAAACAATTTCTCGGGACTGTTGAATGCAGGAGAAAATGAAGGAAAGAAGAGAAGTGTAAGGACAAGAAGAAAGGAAGTTGTATTTGAGTATATATAGCGGGAGTCGCGCTGAAGAAAAGTAATATAGAATTAGGGACTTAGTAGAGAAGAAGGCGCCGATACCAGTTCCCGTGGGAATGAACTTTTCCAAAGAATACACTGCTTCTTCCTCTATGTTGGTTTTAGTAGTGCATGTCGGGGGGATGCGTATGTACCAACTGCGTGTTGTATATATATATTTCCTTCAAAGCCATATGTAACAACATCTACCCTATCTGAACACTCTATTCTCGGTAATAAGGAAAATTGAAAATCATTGAATCGTACCAGGATTACCATATGGAAAGGAAAAAAAGCGTTTTCCACTTTCTAGACATCACAGACAGAGAGGAAAACTCCATGATAGGGATGTTTTTTTTTATCAGCTATGTTATTTAATAAATAATTTTAGTTTAAACTATTGGAAATAAACTTAGACAATTTTAGTGAAGTTTCTCATTTTCTTATCACTATAAAGGTAAAGTATTGTTTGTCAATTTTTTTTTTTAGACTCATCTATGTTTTGAAGGCCCCTGAATACGAAAAGTTACTTTTCAGCAAATAGAATGCGAAAAAGAAAGTGTATTTGAAAACAAAATATCTCAAGATGGAAAAATATCGCAGAAAGTTCAGTCTGGATATTAAGTTTAATTACTACAACCGTTTCCGACAGGAAAGAATCAGTAAAAAAAAAAAAAACAAAACAAAAACCTATCAACCGGAAGAAGGACGACTTTACTTTTTTACTTCCTGTTCCGCCTAGTAAGAGAGGAAGTAATTGCGAGCGTGTCAAATTTTTCGCAATTGTGTTTGGGAAAATGTTTGTGTGTATGTGTCTGCGAACAAAATATCGCAGGAACAACAAACTCGGCATTCCGCTTAGGTACTACCAACACATTTATTAGATACTAGCACTGCAAGTTTGAAGAAAATCAGCTAACTTGGTTTGATAAAATTATCATAACTTAAAAACCATTTTTTTTCAGCTCAAGATAACTTTGAAATTTTATTTCTATAACAAAGGAAAGAGCAATGGGTTTCCGAGTTTTTAGAATTTTCTCAGGCTTTGGCATTGAAATCGACACTAACCTGTAGAAACCTGTAATAGGATCTAAAGAGAGGATCCATAGCAGAGCGAGAGAGACAAAAATGACAGGACCATTCTCTCGGACTAGAATGGGAGAAACTGCATAAATACAGCGACGTGAGATATATATACAACAGAGTTCACTCGCCAGTCACAACATGTCATTTACCTTACTCTTTACCCCTCTACCATACTCTACCATTTTAGTGTTAAAGTCCGAGCAGTCAGTGCCACTTTTTACATTATACAGTGTACAGCCATATCTAGTTTGTTCATTCAAACCAAACCATTTCTCTCCTACATCATACCCATTATGAAACTATTGCAATAAAAAAAGGAAATGTAAAGTAATGCCTATTTTTTTCAGGCAGGCTTTATACATCCAACTACCAAATTAGGTGTCGTGGACGGGGCGGAAGCACTACTTTACTATTAACATTTTTTAAACAAATATAAAATTTAGTTATACGCTGGACTCAAACTGGGGTCCTCCCACTTTCAAGTCCATGCTCATAACCACCACACCAACACCCGCCCGCTATTGCAAACACCCTAAAACTATTGCAATATATAGGCGAAATATCGAGTTATAATAAATTACTGGCGCAGTGTCTATTTGAAAACCTTAATGTTCATTTGTATTGCCAAGATCAACTTAAGATTTAGTAAAAAGTACTCATTTTAAGAAAATGTTGTTTATTATAATTCTAATAATTGAAAATCGTTTGTGAGTTTAATACTAGATTTTTTAATCTTTAAATTGATAACAAAAAGAGAGAAAAAAAAAAATTATAATTGAAAAAATGAAAAACATAATTCTTTTTCTAAAATATTACTTCTAAAATTACACTGAAAAAGTTGGAGATATATCACGAAAAAAAAATAAGCCAGTAACTTATACAAGTTATAGAGAAGATAACCAATCATAATTTAGCCAATTTTAGATAATGAAAAACTTTGAAATATTATATAAAAGGCAATATTTTATATATAATAATTTTTTCTCAAGTATAAAATTTATGTTATCAAAGTGTAATAAAGTATGGAAAAAAAGGAAAACTCTTCTGTTTTCAAATAGTAGATGGATGGTAGTTTTACTTTTCGAATTTTTTTTTTTCTTCTTTTTAGTTGAAATAAATGTTTCTCCTTTTCATTTTCTTTTTCTAACTTTCTCTAATTTTTTTTCGGTTGTTCAGATACCAAAGAGGGAGATAGAAAACTTTGTACATTTAACAAGGAAAATGATGATATCAAGTTAAAAAAAGAAAAAAAAATAAATAAATAAATTAATTGCCAAAGAGATAAGAATAATAATAAATAGTTTAATGAGAGTTTTCCTCTTCTATTATTTTTCTTTGCTTTTATGGCTTTTAACGTTTTTATCTAAAGTTAAGTTTTCCAATAATTTTCACATAATTGGCTTTTCAATGGTTTGTTATCTATTATGCCATTTATCATTCTCATGGTGTTTTTATCGTTTTCTTTTTGTCTGGTATTCATTCAGTTTTGGTTTAATTAGTATAACTTGTCAACAAGTTTTCGGTATATTGCCCCTTAACTGGGCCATCAACTTGTTGAAGTATGTGTATGAGGGGGCTATCTGAAAACTCATATCCTCTTTAACTTATCTAGTATTATGTAAAATAATTTTCTGTATTTTTCTTTTTTTTTTCTTTTTTTCTCATGTTATCATTCAGCCATATATGCTTATGCGTTATAGAACTGACTACATACTTATTGCCTCAAAGATTCATTCACGGATCTAACCTATTCCATTCACGTAAATAAATACAATCACGCCAATAAATACATTCACACAATTAGCTCTAAAACCTAACGCTACTCATTCATACTAACAACCAGACCAACATTCATACGGTGGGGATGGATTATTCGATATTCCTAGCACCCCTATATACTTAACCTAATATATTAGACCTAAACCATATTTACACTATATACAGAAAATATATACATACTATGTACAAATGGAATGGTGTACTCGATATTACAACCAATCCCGCAATACTTAATCCTAATCGCATACACTCACCTTTTTATATACTCAAGCACACAAACAGACATACAGTTTTCTGTATACTTTCAGGAATGTATGAATGTTACAAATTAAAGTAGTTGCATATTTCAACTACATGGCAAAATGTAATTACCAATATTGCGTCTGTTCCTATATGCTAGGCTAAATATTCCCATGAGTAGTTTTATTACCCACATTCCTAAAAAAGAGTGATTATTCTCTATTTTCATTTTAGGAGGATTGTTCAGAGTTTGAAAAGTTTACTAAATGTTCAGTTGATACATCTTAATATTAAAATTAAAATAATGAAAACATACGAGCATCAGAGATATTTTCCGTGATAGCCTGCTTCTTTTTGTGGTCATCGACCAGTTTCGGGCGTTCGCCCATCATCAGGATGTTTTCGTCAAACGTGTAATCACATAGACTTGCACAGAGCAAATACAGTGAATGGGCCAACGCTCGAAACCGGTCGACGACCACAAAAAGAAGCAGGCTATCACGGAAAACAACTCTGATGCTTTCCAGGTCTGCGCAACCAACCACAACAACCATGAAAACATACATTATACTGTTAAAATCGTTGGGAATTTTTTTCAAGAAAATCGCAAAAAAAAAAAACTGAAAGAAAAACAGTTAGTAAAGTCGAAAACTTTCGGTTGATGGATTTTGGCTGAAATTTTCGTGTCAGATGCGGCGATAATACCTAAACGGAACAACCAAGTTTCAGCTTCCTGTGAGCTTTCGTTATGGAGAAATTTAGTTAATATACATACAAAAATACACCGCCTATTCCATCGTATTTTCGGTAACTACCACAATACTTCGTTTACTAGGGGATAAGGGGAAAGTAAAAATTACTGTAATTCGATTTTAGATAATCGAAATTTTATATTATGATTTTTATTAATTAATAGATGACGATAGTATTAGAGCTGATAAATAAATGGAAGAGAGAGCCAGTGAGTGCGAGAGAGACAGCTGTGTATTGTGTTGTATTAGCAGAGCCGTTGGACAGTGTGCACACACTTCTGTGTAATTGCTTACAGCATGGAGAGAAGTACTTCAGGATTACAAGGATCCCCTTTTGTCTCTTTCTCCTACTTCTGCGCTATTTCCCCAACCCCCCACAGGAAGTAAAACTAATTTCCTAATCCGGTAAGGGATGCTTTACGTTCCATTGGCCGTATAGTTGCAATTTAGAGCAGATCGTCTCGCGCAGGGAGGGGTACATTAGACGGGGAGTCGACGACAGTGGGATTTTGGTCGGTATTACCGACGTACAGGAAAGCTGGTGACCTAGCTTCTCTTTAGTAGCTCTCTAATGTCAAGCACACTATACTTGACGGCTCATTGACCTTCAACAGCCTCCCACCCCCCACCCACCCATTATTATAGTATGTTGGAAATTGGTCCCAGCAAAATCTCTTTCCCCCATTTACCAAAAAGCCCATTTGACAAACTATTATGTACCAACTATTCACATTGTGCGATTATGTGTGTTGTGCGTATCATGATGTTAATGATGCGAGGGTGGCCTAATGAGAATGAAATTTGATCAAATTGTATCACATATTGAATTCATGTTTTTTAAATTTATCTACTTGTATTATTATATTATCAATATCAATTAATCAGCTGATATTTTTTATTTTCTCTTAATGGATATAAGAGGAAGTACTGTGAAAGGATTAAATATCGGAAATTGGAATTTCGCCGAGAATACATGTTTTGATGACTCCAAGATACCGTCAGTATGATGTGCGGTTCTACCACTTATATAATTTTAAGAAAATACATTGCTAAAATGCAAAGTTTAAAGAAAATCGATTAACCAAAAAATGGTGCTTCATGGAATGGTTTGACTTAATGGAAGAAGATCTTTACTTTGATATATTTTTACTCTACCTTATTCCTGGTAAGAGGAAGTATTACAAGCTTGCCAAATTTTCACCGGAAATACATACTTTGAGGTCCCCTAAATACGAAAAAAGAAGCTTTTTAACGAATAGTCTGTGTGAACAGAATATCTCAAAAACGAAAAGTCGCAGGAAGCTCAAACTTGATATTCCGTCTAGTTCGACTTCCATCACATATGACACAAGGTTTCAGTCAATATCGACCAACCGGAAACGCGACTTTAATGAAATTATTTATTTATTTTTTCAGAATTTAGCAATTTTCTTGAAAAAGGCTCTAACGATTTGTTTTTCTTTAAACTTCGACGTAGGTACATAAAAATGCCTATCGCTTTTTTTTGACAAATTTTCCCCCAAAAATTAATTTTAGTAGAGTTCTAGGAGGTGCTGCAAAGTAAACCTTTGTGTCAGATGCAATCATGATAACAAAACTGAAAAATCAAGTTTCCTTCCTCCAATTATTTAGTTTTTGTGATATTTTGTTCACAGAAATCCATACATACATAAGTTTATTGGTTAGAAACTTTTGTTTTCTTTAGAGGAGCTCAAAACTTGGATTTTCGGTGAAAAACTTTGACCCTATAGTAATTTTATTATTACTGATCTGTGGGGAGAGACCAAGCCATACCAAGCTTCCAACGCCTCATTGTACCTATATAGTGTAACGGGTATTTATAGTACTAGGTTTGTATTAACAATAATACTAATACTAAATTTATAGAAAAATAGTTATAAGAATAATCTTTATCAAAGTAAAAATAGATATATATAGATACAGAAGTAGCTCTGAACAATAGACGACAGTAAGGAACAAACAATACGAACTTTGTACTAAAGAGAGCTGGTTTTTTATCTTCAAAACAATATAGGGCAGTATGTAATCTGCAAACTGCTTGGCCGGATCTATATCACTTGTAGTGGCAGAACGAAATAGAAAAATATTAGTTTAGAGTTTCGAATATTTTATAGTATCCAAAATAGTATCTTTTTAATATTTTATAATTATCTTAGTGCTGTGAATTTAACTACAAAAAGAGTGTATTTTACTGTCAGGTACTGTAAATTCGGGTCAGGGCAAATAGAAAAACAAAGGCACAAAATCCCGTTAGGTTAATTGTTTTGTACAAGAAAATTCCCCCGCTACAGAGAGAGGCATTCCTTCGAGTCAGACTTCAGCCTTCTAACAAGACAGACTTGTTCTAAAATTCAAGGTGGAAACATTGGAACACTACTTCAGGAATCGCTCTCTAAATATCTGTGCCAGTTTCACAATAAATTAAATAAGTTTCTAATATCAAATAAGTTGTAGTTACTATTTTAACAGAATATATTAATTGTTAACAGTGGTGATTTCTTGATTATTACTAATACTTCATTCTCTTTTAAACTTGCATACTTACAAGCCCTTTATTGTACAATACCGCTCGTGCTACCACAAATACACATCATCACACCATAACATTACACACTCCTCAATCATAATTTTGAGTTGTACCATAAGCAACTATTAAAATTTAGTTGTACGCTTACACCGATTTTTTAACGGATTTGGATTTTGAGGAACTAGTGAGTGGTGGTTTGTGGTCAAGGAATTTAAAAGGAGGCTGTTTGGACGACAGACAAGAAAAAAAATTCCACTTAATACTTATGACGGATCAGAGTTGACAATCACCAGAAGCAGCTTGAGGCGAAATCTAACAGGTTGGAACAAAATTAGAACAAAATTATTTTTGACAATTATCATTTTGATAGCCTAGAGAGCCCTCTATTTTTTTTTCTATTGGTATTTTCCGTAGAAAACGTATATAAATCTTACTTAAATTTAACAAAAGAAAATATTAATAACCAGCTTTCCACAAAGTACCCGTACAACCAAAATGTCATTGTGATAAGTAAATTATCGAATTCTTACTTAAATAGATTTATTTCCAGTTGTCATAAAAGCTGATTTCTAGATACATAACAATCTTAGTTCGTTTATTACATTCCATTAGTAACCTGTTAATGTTCAATTGCAAGAGAAATAATGTAAAATTTAAAGAGATATACTTCTAACATATTTACGGTACCTAAAGGCCTTAGATTATAATAGTGCTTTAATACGCTTCTTCCAAATTCGTAGGATAGTTTATGTCATTTTCATTTTTGTCAGTAATTCTTAATATTTGCGAAATAAGTTATAATTCATCTATTCGCGTATACTTTTAGTATAATTATGTTTTAATATAATTGTAAAGTAGACGAGGAATAGAAATGGATTAATGAATTTTCTAATAAACAGTACACTCAAATAAATAGCTAAATTTATATTGAATATTAAATGAAAGTGGAAGAAGCGAATTTTGTAGATTGGTAGAATAATTATGATTTTACATAACAGATGTTTTTTTTGTGAATTTATTTATCTATTTCTGGCTTTATTACTGATATTTATTCTTTATATGTTTAATTATTATTTTGCGTCCTATTAACGTTTAGTTCTTACAGAATAGGAAATTATAAAGTTTCTATATTCAATTAATCAGTTACATTCTGAACGCTTTATCAGTTATTATTATTATTTTTTTTTATGAAATAAGATGAAGTTTATTTGGTTTGTTCTTTTAGTTTCCTTATAATTAATCTGAAGATAATAACATTTATTTATTTATTTAGGCATTTCATTATTATTATAATAAATATTACTTGTGTTTGTTTTCAACTTAAAGATGGATTTTCTTCTCACCTACCTTTTTTTATTTTATGTATGCATATATATTTGTATAAAATTGACATTCTTAGTAGGTACTGGTACCATATTTTCTCTAGGCTTATAGCAGCGAGTAACTGAAGGTAAGATATGTAATCCGCCCTTCCCGTCATATCATCTTCCTCTGACCCTTCCCTGACCGGGATTATCGATTTTTATTAACCCCATTTTTTTCCCTTCCTTCGTCCTTCCTAAAGTTTTATTTTTTGGGGGATTTCTTCGTTTGCTCATTTAAACGAAGTGGCGCCCAATTCGCCCTCCCCTATGCAGCCGACTTGAGTGGGCCCAACAAGGTCACTTAGGAATTATTCCCATGACAATAACTACCCCAAAGAAAAACAATAACAAACCGGGTATTGCCTACTTAAGATTCACCACAGCCCGAACCATCGGATCATAAAGGAAAATAACCATAGGCTCTTCCCAGACTTCTGTTCCGACCAAAGGTCTTGGACTTAATAATTTCCTCGCAACCCAAACAATCTGTGCTACGATGTATCTTCCTCCGTCTAACAAACTCTACAAAACGAAGTTCTGCAATAAGCCTCAGTACTTAGAGGTATGTGCTTAAACTAGATGCCTGAGAGAGGTCCTTGACCATAACATCATCTCACTAATAATCCTGTCTGGACCCCCAATGAGTATGTCCATGTCTGGAATCTTAGCAGAAGACGTGCGCCCAAAGACACACCAACAGCAGGTTCGGGACTAATGAAAGGAAAAGAGACGCCTAATTTGGCAAATCTACCAACGTGGAAGTAAGAGAAAGTAAAAACATAATTCAACTGTAATTTCTATCCAGTAAGAATGCAAAGGAATTCTTAAGTCAAATAATATCTCGTTAATGTAATAATAGCATTATTATAAATCATCGTACAAACATAAGCCCGGTTATCCAAATAAGAAAAAAAATAATAACTTGATTTCTTAGTTAAATGAAAAATGGTTTGAGCGTAACTAATGACTATGACATAAATAAATACAATTTCAAACAGCGAGCCATGGCTATGATGATAACAAGCTAGAAATGTCACTATTACCATGGTAATGAGCTCTACTGTTGAAAGATACCTACAATTCTTTAACTCTTTGTATGTTTGTATATTCAGTTTGATTTATATTTTACTAAGAATATTTTTATAATTGTATGTTTATTCTAGAATAGAATATTGTTTCTTTCTTCTTCTCCATTTTCATCTCGTTATTCCTTTTTTATTTTTAAATGTACGAGTGATTTTTAGGTCAATTTGAATTGTTGAGTCGTAAAGCTGTGTACGTACACACGGCTATGCATGTTAATTTTTTTTTCAGCAATGAACCTTGCGGTTATTATGCTCTGAGGTTGCTTAATTTCTTCGCACCTTATACATTTTATATTGAAAAATGATACCCGATTTTATAAAAATCGTTTCAATACTTCATCGTTTTTCATTTTTGGGTGGAATTAGTGCTGACATTTCTCACTCACACACTTGCTTTTATTCGTAACTACAAGTTCTCCAATAAATATCTTCATCCCAATAAATACACTCATACCACAGAACAAACATTATGAACTACTCGGTCGGCATAGAGTACTCAATATTCATCTATCCCTAAACCTAAAGTTTAAAATATGTTATTTATACTTTCTACTAAATTTGTTCATAAATTTAATATCTTTTAAAAATTTTATTACCCGGTTGATGATAGCTGGATCATATTTCAGCACTTCTGATAAATTGTTGAGAATATTGTTCAATCTTCAACTTTGTTGGTACAAAGGATATTCAGTTATATGATGTTGCAAAGATATTGGTACATTACAATTATTACAAAATGGGATTTGTTCCCCGCATATCAGATAAATATGTGATACCAGAGTATGGCCGATTCTCAAACGAGCACATTATTAAATGTCTTCCTATATGTTCAATTAGTTAAACGCGAATCAGGCAGAGTGATTTTTTATTAGGTTTACATTTGGTCCAATCACTTTATTGTTATTTCTATCTACACAGAAGCAGGATCGCAGGATTCCGATTTCAACATGTTTGTAGCCGAACCATCGGGTCAGATCAAAACCCAAAGGCGCCAAAGGCGAGAAGACCATATATTTCCGTGATCAGAAGATTTGGGTTGCATTTTTTCACCTTAAGTTTTTTTTTTCAACTACTCCTGAAAGAGGAGCTCTGAGTTCGTCTTCAGATTTTGGAAACTGAGATTTCAAAAAAAAAACTCGAAAGAAATTTAATGAAAATGATCTGTATGAGTGGTGTGTGAGTTTGTCCAGAACTATTCTGAAATCAATACGTACATATGTGTTAAGAAAATTTGAAGAAAATCATGGCCGCCATTTTTGAGAAAATCTTGAATAAACAAAAATCCATTCTGTAATATGTATTTATTACATGGTAAGTGTTTCTGATTTTGGATGTTGAACGAAACTTGTATCTTGACAGATATCTTGATAACCGGATACACAGTGAAAAACTTTAAGCAGGAAACTGAGGGGACCAAAATATTTTTTCTGTTAAACGATAAAATAGCGGTTTGTTTTCGTCCTGATTTCTCAGCCATTGTAAACGTAAACAAATAAGTTTAGTATTAAAATTACAAAAAACCACAAAATTCGCCGAATTCGATAACTAATTGAATCGTTTTGACGATGACGGTGCCTTTACCTACTCAAAGACAGCGGAAACCTAGCAACAGTGGCAGCCATTGTATATTTTGTTCCCTCTAACGAAATAAATAAGCCAAAAAATCTGCGTGACGATGTGACTGCCGAAAAGAGGTATATTTTGTTCGTCCGAGAGGTGAAATCTTTTCGTGTTAAGCGATATTTGGTTTCGTGTTAAACATAATATTTTGTCGGGACCGCAGTATGATTTCGTCTTAATCGATTTTTCATGTTAAGCGTTTTCGTGTTAAACGTTTTTCACTATATTATATCATTCTTCATTATCCATCTATATGGATTATATAACCATTTCTAAAAACCACTTATTATTTATTGCGATCGTGTCAAATTTTAACCTTAATGTTTTGAGGTTCTTTGAGAAGAATAAAATGTTCTGTGCGAGTGTATGTGTTGTATTAACAAAATATCTCAAAAGCGAAAAATCGTATGAACCTCAAATCTGATATTCCATTCATGTTCCACCTCCAAATCTGAAACTAAAGTTTTCTGATAAATTCATTCATCCGGAAGTGGCAACTTTTACTGAATGATTTTATTTTTGTTCAGCTTGTCGAGATTTTCTTAAAACCAACTCCAACGATTTTCTTCATATAATATATCCTCAGATACAAATATCTATCTTGCAACTTTTCCCGGAAAAATGGAATTTTTGTGGTTTCTAGAAGAATAGGAACGTTAAGCATTTTCTCTAAAGTATCATTACAGTACAGACATTAATATACATTAGAACCATTGTTAGGATTCCAAATTTCAAGAAAATCTTTTTACCGGAAATGAGACTTTAAAGAATAAGTTTTTGTGTTTTGAGGGGGGGGGGAATTTCCCCGCAAAAATACCATCATGATTTTCTTTAAACTGCACAAAATAATCGTACCACTTTTATTAAAAAATTGTCCAAAGAAATAACTTTTTGGGACTCAAAGAACTTCATCAAATCGTGTATTTCCGATGAAAACACGATAAAAATTTTTTGACACGATTACAATACTTCCTCTTACTAGGAATTAGAGAAAGAAAAAAGAAACATCAAATATTAGCAACACAAAAACACACAAACGTGCACACAAAATTGTTTATACCTGTCTAGACAAGGTGTTGCGTGTTTGGTTGGATGAGTAGGTTCAGATGTGTGTATATGTTTTGTGCGTGTACGTAATATAGAGGTATGAGTTGTGTATTATAACGTATGTGTAATTGAAGAGAGATAGACCTCCCCCCCACTCGTCCTTTCGCCCCCCACGTCTACAATCATCACCGTCATCATCAACACATGCTATCACTTATTCAGTGGGCGAACGGCAAAACATTTTAGGATGTCTGGACTACATCCCGCGCGGTCCCAAGGCTGACTGGCTAGCACTATTGCTCCCCTCTCCACCTAGTGGTGTCTGTCTATTTGTCTCTTACTACAGGGCGGTTACCGTCGAGTGGGTGCGATAATACAGCACTTAGCATATGCAATGTTCATTAGCACTTGCTGCATACATACATATGAGATCAAATTGCAAATTATATATACTGCCACACCTACGATTTTGAAAAATAAATAAATCATTAAAACCTGCATTAAAATGTAATTAGATACCTTATTGATATTTGCATTCAAATTCAATTAAACAAAAACAATTAATATGTTGAATATTCCAAAGTTATTTAAATGTTATTAACAAGACTGGGATTCGTCACCACATGCTTATTGTTTGTTATTTCTGACTGGAATTCGGATTCTCATCCATCGCCAAAGTGTAAAAAAGTTTTGACTTCAACTTTGAGTTTCTATGCCGCACCACACTAGTAGATGCTACGACGGTTAAAATGCCATCTGCATTGCTGACCCATCCAAGTTATTAGAAAATTTGTGAATTTCTTGTATGTGTGATCTATGGATTTATCTGTGATTTAGACAGTATAGCTCAAAAATGAAGAATACGCAAAAACATCATATTTGATATATAACATTTCAGTATCTCCAGTGGATCAAATACAGAAATTTATTATGGTAAAAATAAAAATAAAAAAATCGTCAAACCGGAAGTATCACTAACAGAATGGTTGTTGCGAAAAACTAAAACACCATTCAGTAAAATCACACTTCCGGTCGATCGATTTTGGCTGGAACCTTCAAGTCTGATGCGGGGGTAGTACCTCAATGGAATATCTTCCTATGATTAGTTCCCGCGATTTTTTCGTTTTTGAGATACTATGTTCACAGAAACACACACACCCACATATATGTATATGTATATATATATATATAATCACTAGCTAAACATGTTTTTCGATTTAGGGAAGTCCGAAAAAGTGATTTTTAGAAAATTGGTGTGTGTAAGTGTGTGTTGTGTGTGAGTGTAATCAATATTGCTCAAAAACGAAAAATCGCAGAAAGTTCAAACTTAATATTTCGTTTAAATTCCACCAGATGACCTGACATTAAGGTTTTGATCCAAATCAGGCAACCGAAAGTTCCACTACACTGAATGAAAACTTTACAGTTTTTTGCAATTTTCTCGAAAACTACTCCAACAATTTCCTGTAAACTTGGGATATCAAATACGGTCAACTATAAAGCGCTAGCTCCTTTTATTTGTAATATTTTTCGGGGGAAAATTCATGTAAGGAGGCGTTTGGGGCAGTTTGTTCTAAAGTGCTATTTAATTTACTTTAATATACGATTCTATCATCTAAATAATATTAATTAGAATTTAATATGTTGTCAACTAAGATAATCGCTTGACTATGATAATTGATTAATGGTATGAAGTGAATTTTTACTCAATTTGCGATAAATTACAGGGACGGAATTCATCGTACTTGGTACTATCACGGTTTGAAACTATTTTTTGAGAAAGTTCATTTAAGAAGGGTTTTTTTATCACTTATAATTGTGTAGATTGCAGTAAGAGAAAGTCTGGGTGAGTGGTAAACCCCAGATTATTTTTTGCTGTTAGACTTCTTGGCGCTCAAAGGCACTTGGTAACACTAAGATCGATTTGATCTACTTTATCCATCAGATTTCTGTTGTTGTTTTTTTATCCGATTTCTTCTAGTTCTTGGGAGGAACTGGAGAGCTGGTGGGGAAGCTTGTTGAGGATTGATTCTATTTAAGTCCAATATTCATAACTTAGCCTTTCCAGTTCTGTTATTCTAATCTTTACAACTGCTCAAGTTTCACTTTTTTGTGTGAACAATAGATTCTCTAATTCGTTAGAGACCTTTCCTTTTTGGGCAAAGTTTCATGATCACCTTCCACCAAATCATAATTCAGTATTGGGCTGACTAGAAGAGACTTGTATATTGTAGGTTTCATCTCCAGAAGTTTCGAAGTAACTTCTTATGAGGTGTTGAAGCTGTAAAGAGTTTTTCTTATGTAATGTTATATACATCATATTACATTTTCAGAATGTTTGTAACTATATATAACAAAATATTAATATTAAAACCCATCGCAAAAAAAAAAAAAAAATTAATTCAGAGTTAAAACAAGAAGGTTCCTGCATGTGTCTGTATTTTTCGTATTAATATCCAAATATACCTCTAAAGTGTAAATTAGGCTGTTGTACGTGTTTTTAATATTAAACATTTTATTATATATATTTAACTAGAACAAGTAAAAAATAACGATGTAGGGAGTGAACATAAACAGAAGGAAAACAGGAAGCAAATAGAATGAAAACGGAAGTGGGGGAAAACATGTTTTTTTCTTGTTCTTTTTTCCGGATAAAATTTTACTTTGAATATTTACCAGCGAACAAGTATAAATAGAATGTGATATTTTAATTTTTTTCCTTTTTCTTTTATTTCTGGAAGATAAAATGTAAATGGGAAGCGCTGGTAAGTTATTTTACTTTGGATAGGTTGTTGAGAGTGGGCACACAAGTGAACCTCAAAACGTGGACAGGCATAATTATTTGTGAAAAAAAAAATGGGGCATTTCGTATGGAAACTAGGTTTATCTCTGTAACTGTGCATCATTTTGTCTGTTACTATGGTGATGTACCATTTTGATCCATAACAGTATTATGGATTGTTATTGTTATACATATATAATTCATTGATATCAAACAATAGCATTAATAGCTTATTGTATAGTAAGGGGAAATATCTTCAAAGGAAATCCATAAAAGACTACAGTTTGTGAACTGCAGAATACGTACACTGCATGGTTTCACATAAGCATGATTTGCAAAGTCGGTAAAACGACACTATCAATGCTATTATGTTTATTAATATTATGTAGGTAATAAAGTCATTTATTATACTGAAATAATACTTTAGAGGAAAGCATAACGCTACTGTACCCCCCAGAAACCCCAAAAAATCAATTTTCCCGGGAAAATGTTTGAACACAAAGTGATTGGGTATTTATGTATGTAGATAGTATATGAGGTTTCATGGAAAATAGTTTGAGCCGTTTCCGAGAACATAAAGAAAAACTAGAAAAAAAGATTCTAGTAAAGTCGCACTTCCGGTGATAGATTTTATCCGAAATCTTCGTGTTTGATGCGCTGGTAGTATCTAAAAAGAATACCAAGCGCATTTCCTTATTTAAGGGACTTCCTAAACATAAATTTCCGATGAAAACTAATTTCGAAAATCTGGCACGATCGCAATACTTCCTCTCTTATTAGGTGTGAGAGAAAGTAAAAACTAGCCGTTATAGTCACACTTTTGGTTGCTGTATTATGACTGAAACTTTGACGTCAGTATTGTAGATAAGGTTAAGATCAAGAAGTAGATGAAGAGATTTTTATTCAGCAAAACACACACACACACACACACACACACACACACACACACACACAAACGATTTTTCTTTTACTTCTCACAGGTACTGGGCATTAAGTTCAGCGTGAAAATTCAATTACGAACATAACATAATTACTTTGTTTTTCCCAAATGTTTCTCTGGAAAAATTGTTCTGGAGCAACTGTGACATCCCAGCTACATGCATTACAGTGCATTTTCCGATTTTCGCGTGTATACAATATGTAGATTATTAATTCTAAGAAAATTCCAAAAATTTTGTCTAGTGAAAATTAAAAAAAAAAAAAAATTAGGTTTACTTAAAATTATAAATTTAATATTTTTGGGTGTCGAAGCAAATCTAGATGAAGTAATAGATATTTCTCTGAAATCTAAAGAATCGCAAAGGAAAGTGACAAATTTTAAAGAAGGTACTAAATCATAGACTTCATTTCTGTTTTACGATGAACGTAAAAATTTAATTATTTACATTAAAAATTTACTTGTTAATTTGTTATCACATTTTGTACTTCGTTAAGAGGAAAACTTCTAATATTTGTTGACTAGAAAGTGAAAGAGAAAAAAGTGTCAATAGAAAGTGAGGATGAAGGTCACATTGCTTAATGTTTGTAACGTTAATATAGAGAGAGTCAGTATAGAGAGAGTGAGTAGAGAATCCTGCGTTGATGAACAGAGAAGACCTCTGATGAGGACAAATTGACACTAGGAATTATCCCTCCCACCAACACTGTCAAACATAACAAGGACAAGTAAGTTACAGTTAAAGGCAATTGTATTACATTCAAGGATTCAAACTCTGGTGTGACTCGTTTAGTCCACCTTGATGTGCTTGTGTAGAAAGGGGTTTTCACTGGGTGCTTGGTATTTAAAGCGCAGAACTTGGGGGTTGTAGGAAGGGGTCAGCGACTGGCAGAGAGAGAGTGAGAGAATGTCTATCTCTAAAACCAAATACCAAGGGTTCTACAGGACACTAGAAGGACAACAACACATAGCTCTAATGAGTGGGGGGGAGGGGATACCAAACAAAGTCAATTTCGAGAAAGACGCTAGCGCATCAAACAAGCAGACAACCTAAAAGGGGTTTGTTACTCCCCCACCTATCAAATTAAACACTCTAATTATCATTGCTCTTACTAACAACCCCCTTTACCTTATTATTGTTTCCTCTATCACGCTTCCTTATCTAAATTTTCAGCCTTCGTTTGTAATCAAATTTTCAATTTATATACAGTAAATAAATTCCAATTATAATCACTTGTAATAACACCTTTACTTTACTTAAAAAAAAAAAAACAATTTTTACTTCCTCCAATTGCTTGCTTCAAGAGAAAGTATGAAAGTTTAAAAAGTCTCGAATTTCGAAAAAATCTGATGTTGAAACACCACCATCGTTTTCTTTCGCTGTTAATACAATTATCGTGAAAATTTATGGCCCAAACGGGTAAATGACATGGTAATGAAATTGCAGATATCAATGCAAATAGTGCTGCTTGAGATGAAAATCTACGTGTTGAATTTAATAAATTTCCCACTTCAAATTTGTATTAATACAAAATTACTCTTAGAGTTTTTAATGCAAACATGGAGTAATGATTTGGAAGTTCCTGTTTACAAAGGAAGTATTTTCCTTCCGTTAATAATTGACTGCAAACTTTACATTATACACTGAACCTTTCTTGGAAAAAGGAGGGATAGTAGAAAATTTGTTGATTGGTTAATGAGTGACGCAGTAAGAGGAAATCGCGTTCTCTATTGTTTGCTTAATGGAAATTAGAATTATAAGAATTTATTATTCTAATTTCAACTGAATAAATAAATAGAACCATGATGTAACCTTCTCCAAAGAAAAATACTACGTATTTGTAAATTTTATATATAAAGAATTTTTTTCTTTATTGTTTATCATAAAAGTAACCACTTTGGAAACAACCATGTTATTATGATCCATGAAAGTAAAAGTAGTTCTCTGTTATGCCCTCCTACTGAAGTTGGTGTACTTTTTCAAAGATAAGATAATGAAGAAAATGGCCACTTCAATATATAAAAGAAGTGTGGGGCGCTGTGCGGTTGGTAAGTTTATGAACTAGTATGGAATGTTGCCAGAAATATTAAGTCCTATATTACATATATACATACAAATATAATGCTACTTGGCTCTCTTATCTACACTATTCTGATATTTCTCATTTATTTTCTCTTGTTTTTCATTCTCCTTCATCCAATATTATCTTTAGAATAAATGGCTACATATATATATACACATTCAATTTTTTCCCATATCACTATGACCTCCTTAGTGAACTTTCAACAGTTCAAAAAAAAGTCAATCATTTCTGATGTAACAATTTTTATAAGAAAAAAAAAATCTGATTTGAAACACTCACACGCCTTACTCCTGCTATTTACTGTTAATAAAGTTATGTATAAAATGACAAATTTTACACATTTATCCTAATATTAATTTTGTATGTAGTAAAGGGACAAGTAACTACCCAGAAAGGTGGGAAAAAAGTGTGATTACATTATAGTCCAGAGGAGAACACCGATAACATTGAACCAACCGCACATTACATGTGCAATTTAAAGCCAAAAATTCATGTTGATGGCAGAACTATACATTACTCTGAAATGGTACTTTAGAAGGTACCCACCCCTAGAATCCCCTCCCACTAAAATCAAAAACATTTTTGCGGGAAAATATTTCCACTTAGAGTGAGAGATGTGTAGATAGTATACGGAAGTTTAAAGAAAATCATTGGAACCGTTTTCAAGAAAATTACAAAAATTGGGGGGAAAGTCCACTTTTCTGTTTGATGGATTTTACTGGAAACCGTCGTGTCAGAGCTTTGTAGTGGAAGGAGCAAATGGAGAAATAGATATAATTGGAAATATATTTTATATTTTAAATGAAATCAGTTTTTTAAAAAGGAAATTCGTGCGATGGCTGGCGAAGGATTGGAAACAGGTACAAGACAACCTGTTAGAAGAAAAGTCAAAGCACTCAGCACTATATTGTCTTTTATAGAAATCATATTTAAAGGACAGGTTTCAACTACCAGCAGAAGCATTGTTTCATGAGTCGTCCTACAGATTTCAACGAGTGTCACTCCATAATTCGTCTTACGAAACAGCCATGAAGTGTAGAGTTTAACATTTGTGTTTTTATTCAATCAACTACAAGTAGTACTTATATTAAGTGCAAAGAGGTTTGCGTATTTATTAACTTATTCCCGTTTATTACAATTAATATAGTTAACTATATTATAATTAATAATAATATAATTAACCATTAATAATAATAGTAACTATTATTAACTAAATTAATATATAGTTAATAATAATAATATTCTTTATTTTAAGTCCGATACATATTTACATAATAAATTAGAGTGCCAGAAATGGATCTATAACTCTATCTGAGATTCAAAATAAAAGAGTAAGCAGGGCTATTCCAATATTAGGAAAAGGACGAACAAAAAGCCTAATACAAAATAAGATTAAAAGAGAATTTTAGGTAAAAACCGGAAACCTACTTAAGATGCACTTAATTCTTTTATGTTTGTAATGAACATTTACATTATACACACCTATATTTTTTATTAAATCATTGCTACTTATTTCTGAATTTAAGACAAATCTTTCTGTCACTTGTTTTATGACATCCTTAATGAATGGTAAACCAGTCTGTTCGTGGAGGGAACTAATCGGTGGTACCTAGGAGAATCTCTAGCGAATCTCAGAAACTTATTTTGGATTCTCTGAAGTTTTAGCATATTGTTGGACATGTAAGGTTCTACGCTGCAGCAGCATAAGTTAAGACAGGTCTCACCACTACTATGTTTAATAAGATTTTATTATTTGTACTCAGCATGGAATGTCTATTTAAAAGTGGGAAAAGAGACTATTAATCCTTTACATTTGTTACAAATGGTATTCACATGCTGAGTAAATGATAAAGATCTGTCCATCACCAAACCGAGATACTTTAATTTTGTGGACCAGTCTACATAGTGATCATTAATTTTCAATTTATGTTGTAATATCGGCCTCCTTTTGGTTAATAAAATACTTTGAGTTTTATTCTCGTTTACTTTCATTTTCCAACGATGGAAATATTTATATATTCTATTAACATTTTTTGTTAGTCTATTTATTATTGCGTCTACCCGCCACGATGAAGCGTAAATAGCAGTATCGTCAGCAAATAACGAAAAGCTAATGTCCTCTTTTAGCGGAATATCGTTTATAAAAATCGCGAACAATGTCGGGGAAATTACTGAGCCCTGAGGGAGCTTGCAGAGAGGTATTTACGCTGAGAACTATCGTTACCTATTTGTACTTCGAATGACCTATTATGTAGATAAGAATATATTAATTTTATTAAGAAAACTGGAAAACCGTTAACTATTAGCTTGTAAATCAGGCCGTTATGCCAGACGGTATGGAATGCTTTCTCTATGTCTAATAAGACCATTCCGGTATGTTTTTTGTTGTTGAAATTGTTAGTCAGATGATCGGTCAGTCTAATCACTTGGAATGCTGTTGAGTGGTTTGGTCTAAAACCGAATAACCGAATTATTTAATAAAACCGTGGTTTGTATTCTCTATTCCTTAAATATATCTCTCTATAAAACTTACACACACATAACCCCTTTTAATAACGCTAGTGGTACAACAATCCACCTAACCAAATACATTATACCTTCCTACGAATTTTCGTTTTTGAGATATTTTCATATTCGTTTGCGATAATAATAATAAAAATAAAATAAAAACCAACACCCGACTGATTGATTGATTGACGCTCGTCTGTTTGTTGAAACTTTTATCAATTCAAAGCATCCCCCTAATTGATTAAAAAAAAAATTAGAGAATTTATTGAAACCAAAGAATGAAATGTTTATGCGTTTTTTGTTATTTATAGTGAGTCAATAATAAATTTTGAACTCTTGGGCGTTATTGCACCACGCGGGCAATAATTTTGTGTTTAACCCAGAACACTGATTTCCACTAATTGCAATTCTCGGCAGTTCTGACAGTTAAATTTCCTTGGAATTCTACTAAATGTTTTAACTCCAACCTGGTGGTAGAACCGTAGTTGTGTTGATTACTACTATACAGCGACACCAAACATCTGAACTTTCCCAGAACGCTGGTAAAATCAATTTTTCAAATAAAAGTGACAAACTTTTAAATATAGTGCCTGAATTTTTTACGAAAATCGTTGGTGGCATTTCCGAAAGAAAGAAAAAAAGAAACTATTCTTTTTTCTTGACAGTGAAGTCGCATTTCCGACAGTGGACTTTAGCCAAAACTTTTTTGACAGATATGAGTCGAGTTGATGGTACTTGAATCGAGCTTCCGGTGTGGGTGTTTCATTTTTGAAATATTTTCTACGAGTATACAATCACACACACGCACCCAGAGAATTCGCTGAAAAAATATTTAGTACTCAGGCAACTTCAAGATATGTATTTCCGCAGCAAAATCACTTAATTTCAGAAAATTTTGTACAGCCGCAATCCTTCCTGTTGCAACGACCCTGAAGAGGTTCATTGCAACTTGGGCGAAACGTCGGTTTTTTAGCAAACCTCTGACACGATCTCAACCCGCAAACTCAAGTGTTTTTTTACTTCTTATATGTTAGCAACCCCTCTGTTTTCTTCTCCAACTAATGCAACTGTTTCTGCTTCTGCATTTTCTGGCATTCGCATATTTCTGGTTTCATTTCATAATAATATCATTTCGATGACCAGTAGTTTTTTTTTTTGCTTAATATTTCCCTGAAAATCAAATTCAATTTTCATTTTAAACTTTAGGGTCCATTAAAACGTGTAAATACTTGGAAACTAATTGATTAATAGGTTACTTATTTTCCATTTTAATAACCTTAATGGTTAATGAATTTTCCCTTTCAAGAAAACCACTTAACCAACTTAGAATAGGGATTATTTTCCCAAATATATAATATCAAATAATTGTTACACATCTTTACAAAATTAGACAATTTTCCTGTTTTCATTATATTGTTTCAAACAATTTTACCATAAAGAGAGGAAAGCCTTTTAATGTACACTCAAACAATTGTTTACAACATTTCCACTTTACTAAATTGGAAGGAAATATTTCCTGTAAAGTTAAGCAGAAATTATAATAGGAATATCAACCTCCAAGCTAAATATGTACTAAAAAAGATATTTTTCAGTGAATTGTGGGCCAATTAAGGTCTACTTGTGGCATGACTAATTAAGCTTTTCGTCGAAGTACCAATGAGATGTGTTGGGCGTAAGACGGTAGCAAAAATGAAAACATTTATTGTGGTACTTGTCATTAAGGAATTTTTTTTTTTTATAATTTAATATTTTCTTTTTTTAATAAAGATATTAAAATTATGTAGTTAGAAATAAATGAAAAATTTCCCAATAACATGGAAAATTGTCGGAAAAACAGGAATTGGAACCAGAAATTCAGAAATTGAACAATTAGAGGAAACCTAATTTTACAACCTCCAAGAAAACACCAAATCTCAATTTTTCAGTGGAAAAAAGCAGAGGATCCGTTGGAATAAGTTCGGAACATCAAGTTTTGAACTTCCTGCAGATTTATTATGGCGATTTGTTAAATGGTCTGTTTGTGTCTATGTGTGTATTGTGTAACGAAATATCAAAAATGAAACAAATCATAGGAAGTTTAAAATTCGTATTCCGCTTAGGTCGTTAATAGCGTTAACATGTACAGCAGCGTTAAGCTTTGTTCTAAAGTACCAGTTCACTGCAATGCATGATGCTGCCAAATATATATTAATAATATTCATAAGAAACATTTGAGACGAAGGTTTCGAGTGAAATCAATAATCGGAAATGCGAATTTACTGAATGAACTTTTCTGTCTCTCGCGATTTTCAAAAAAACATTTTTTCTTTCTTTAAACTTCGTTTTATATCAGAGAAACTTCCAACAACAAGTAAAACTGCTCTAAAAAACGCAACACTAGTAATACTAGCCCGCGAAACCTTCAAGTACACTTGTATGCACCCTACAGCACCCATTCTAAATGCACTTCCAAAAATACACAAACCCAATATCCCTATCAGACCGTCATAAACTACACAACAGCACCAGCATACAAATTGACACAGCATCTGGCAAAAGTAATAAAAGACAAAGTAAAACTGAACGACACTTTCAATATAAGAAACATACAACACATAATACAATTAACAGAGAATATAAGACCACCCCAAATTCCCGTTTGTTATCCCTCGACATTACCAACCTATACACCTCCATACCAATCACGGGCACACTGGACATAATGAAACAGAAGTTGAAACGAGAAGAATCCAGGCAATTCGTTCACCAACTCACGAACTTAGTACAAACCACAACGACACAAAACTACTTTAGATTTAACAACAAGTTCTACCTCGCTACTGACGGACTGGGAATGGGGCACCCCACATCGGCTATCCTATCAGAAATATTTATACAAAACATGGAAGAAACTTACGTACCAAAACTGCAAGAGGAGTTCGGGTAACATTTTATGCACGATACGTGGACGATTCATTCCTCATATTGGAAAATGACATAGACATAGACAAAATAGTACATTACCTTAACAACATAAACAAGAAAATAAAATTCACATACGAAAAAGAAACGAACAACACCCTCAACTTCTTAGACATGAAACTCACAAGAACCGACCATAAACTAGAATACGGAATATACAGAAAAGCAACTACATCAGATGCTATCATACCGCACAATTCAACCACCCTACCCAACACAAACTAGCTGCACTTAGACATCTAACGAACAGACTTAAATACACACCCCTCACACCGCGAACCACACACAAGAATTGCAGACAATCTACAACATAGCTGAGAACAATGGGTACAATGCTAACATCGTTAATAAAGTCCTCAAAAACGAACCACACCACCAAAATAGGACTGTCACAAAAACAACAGACAAATTCGCCACATTCACTATATTGGAAGCCACACGTACAAACTCACAAATTTTTTCAAAAAACTGGGCATTAAGACATCTTTCAGAACAAACAACAAATTAAGCAACAGAATCCGCACTCTTACCGAGTTTACTGACGTGTGTGACAGCAGTGGGATTTACGAGTTGAAGTGCCCGACGACTGTGACAACATTTACGAGGGGAAATCAGGGAAGGATTTACTGAACATATCAGATCATATAAGTACAACAAGTCGACTCAAATTATGCCAATCACCTAAAAACAAACAAACACAATCCCGATGACATAACGACCACGATGAAACTAATACACTCTGGCCACAAAGGACGATACTTGACATAATAGAACAACTCGAAATATATAAACACAAGATACAAAACTTAATAAACGAACAGACAAAATTTGCCAGTGAATCTTTTTTCAAAACACTCTTCCTACAACAATAAAAACGCAATTACCAGCACAAGTAGTACACATGGACCAAATAGTTCTTAAATAGATTATAGTTTTAGTTTAGTTAAAACAAAAAAAAAAAATTAAGTATGCGTGCTTACATGGAGAGTGTATGTGAATGTTGTGTAAAGAGGTGAAAGGTCGAGTGGAATGCATAGTTATAAATATGCATATGTATATGTGATATATATACTAGTATCATCATAATCCGTACCTCGGAAGGAAATGGCACCATGTCCATTTTTTCGATTTTGAGTTATTGGCATCATCTTACTAATTTTTTGTTGCTTTTTTTAGAGGTATAAAGCAATATGTCCCACATTTAATATTAAGCGTTTTATCTGCTTTTAAAAAGCACTATCATACTTCATGGTTAAGGAGTAAAAGGCACTATGTAGACATGGTACCTTTTCGCTCTCAACGTTCCAATTTTGTTGAGCACTATGTCCAGTTAGTGCATTGTTTCAGCACTTTAGGGAGGCATGTCAGAACTTGTTCATAAATTTTGTTTTTCAATCTTTCTTTTGTTTTTCAATCTTTATTTTGTTTTTCAATCTTTCTTTAGTTTTTCAATATTCTTTTGTTTTTTAATCTTTCTTTTGTCTTTAGTTACTCTTTTTACACATCTGCCACTAAAGTTATTACTTGTAGTATATTAGTTTTTTGTTTTTAATTAGGATTATCCCAAGCGTTTATTACTGAACAATTTATTTATTTTTTCCAGTTTGTCACTTAGTGTATATCTTTTTATTTACCTGTGTAAAGTTAGAGCAAACTATAACAAATAATGAACTATCATAAAGAATTTAATGAAAATTCTCGGGCAGGAAGAATGATAAATGCTGCATTAAAAGCTAAAAAATACAAATCAAGGTAAGGGTTAGGTACTAACCACCCACGAACACAACATTTAATCAGAGACATTTTCCGTGGTAGCTGCTTCATTTTGTGGTCATCGACCGGTTTCGGGCATACGCCCATCTTCAGGCGTTTTTCGACAGTGTGACAACACAGACTTGCACAGAGCAAATTCAGTTACACACTCCGTTTACACATTCGTTTACACGAGTGTGTAACGAAATTTGCTCTGTGCAAGTCTGTGTTGGCACACTGTCTGAAAAACGCATCCTGAAGATGGGCGAACGCCCGAAACCGGTCGATGACCACAAACTGAAGCAGGCTACCACGGAAAATGTCTCTGATGCTTTCCAGCTCTGCGGAACCAACCACCACAACAGCAACATTTAATCTTATTACAAACGAGTAGTAATCTGAAGTATAAAGTAAATACATCACTTTATTCATAATTGTATTAACAGTCGTAAGTGAAAGTCGTGTTGCGTGTTAGAAACCACTTTTTACTTTCTCTTACATCTGGTAAGAGGAAGTATTGTGTTCGTATCAAACCTTCTATATCGAGATATTCCCGGAAATACACCTTTTGAGATCTCCTAAGCAGGAAAAATGTAGTTCTAGCGAATGGTCACACCTATACACTTATATGTGCGTGAACAAAAACATCAAAAAAACGACAAATCACAGGAAGCGCAAATTTGCTATTCCGTTTACGTACTACCGCAGCCTTCGACAGTAGAGTTTCGGCAAAAATCCATCAACCGGAAGTGCGACTTTATTGAATCGTATTTTTTTTAGTGATTTTCTCGAAAACTGCTCCAACGATTTTCTTTAAATTTCGTATACTATCAACAAAAATGAATCCTTATACCTTTATTAGAATCATTTTCCCGGGAAAATTGATTTTTCTTTTTTGGAGGGGGGTTCTGGGGGAACAGTAACGTTAGGCTTCCCTATAAAGTTCCACTAAAATATAATATATGGTTCTACCATTTATAAAATATTAATATACATTAGAAACATTGCTTACATTTGGCGAAAATCGGTTAACAAGAAGTGCAAGTTTACAGAATAGATTTTTGAGATTTTCAAATTTTCTCGAAAACAACTATAACAGTTTCCTTTAATCTTGGTGCTAACGGCACAGATAGAAACGTATCACTTTTATTTGCACATTTTTCAAAAAAAAAAAAAAAAAAATTAGATTTGGGATTGTTGTGCAGGATTTTGTGGCATTAAATTACAAATGTTATACTTATGTGTGTTGTTCAAGGCTTTTGGTGCGCTCTACTGGGCCACAATATAATCACGCCTCTACCAGTCAAGGTTACTCATCTTCCCCCACTACCACTATAATTTATGTTAAGACAAAATTTGTAAAAATTTGAGTTGTAATGTTTAAAGAAAATGTATCATTTTATATATAACTAGTTAACCCGACCACGCTTCGCTTTGGCTCAGTCTGATTTTTAGGCTTAACCATGCGTGATTTTGATCATTTGTTTCAATGCTTTGGAATACCCTGTCTACTAATTCTTCTTTTGAATATACAATGTTGCAGAAATTAGAAGGGATGGTGATTTTTCCCATTTCCGGATTTGTAGGAGCAGTGCCGTTACCAACTTCGAGTAATTGTCTTGAAAATATGGCAGCTGTTGGATCGTTTTGAAGTTGAACGCTCATATTCGTTGTTAAATGATTTTTTTTTACTGTGCTCCAAAGAGTTGAATATTTCCATGCAATTCATCAGCTGGTGTTGAGCGAGGTATCACTGGAAGCGTTTGTCTGAAGTCACCGGATAGTAACACCAATGCTCCGCCAAATTGAACCTGATTATTTCGCAAGTCTTTCAATGTATGGTCTAATGTTTCCAATGACTTCTTGTCAGCCACTGTTCACTCATCCCATACAATGATTTTGCACGCCCGAAGGACCTTTCCCATTCCTGATGTTTTAGAAATGTTACATGTTGGGTTTTCTGTGAAGTGCATGTTTAAGTCATGTCAGTTTAACAGCTGAAGGCGCTACTCTACTGCTTCCATCAACGTAGCAGCAATACCTGAAGAAGCAAGTGCTAACGCAATATGGCCGTTTGAACGGATTTTAGTTCGGAATTATCCGTTTTCGTTGGAACTTCGGAATAGAGGTACTTATAAGTAGTTGAGAAAGAGGTTCAGTGAGTGTGCCACCATCGCAACGCGTCTGAGTCTGTCTATTTCTGCCAACCTCGCAAAACGGTCGGAGAAGTTCCCTCTTATATAGAAATGCAACGCTGTGTAAAAATTTCAAGTTAATCCATCGACTACTTTTCGAGTTTTGCGGCCACAAACATACGGATGCTGAATTTTTATATATATAGATTATACTATTTAGAGTAAGAGAAAGCCGTGTTTGTGTTTCACACGGATCTTTTTTGCATGTGAAATGCAATATTTGTTAGATGACGCAATGAGAGTTGAGTTACGAATGAGAGAAGTTTATCACGGAGACTTCAAGATAATGTTGTGTTGGTTGTCAACTAACTTTTATATATATATATCTAGTTTTATATATATATATATATAAACCTAGATACTGGGTAAGAGAGTATGAGAATTTAGTGAGAGATTCGTGAGAAAATTAAGTCAGAGAACTTTGACAAAGAAAGAGAGAGAGAGAATGAGAAGGAGTGCGTGACAGAGTGAGAGAAATGACCTGAACTACACAATAATCTTGAACCGATTGTGTTCGTCCCTTCCCCCCCCCCATTGAGCGGATACCCTGTCGCTTACTATTTCCACTCTGCTGGCTTTCAAAATGTCTAGACTATTTACTGATAACATTCTTATCATATACAGACGGCTGAGTTTTTATTTCTCATATTATACACTCCCCTCTCCACCACTTCTGCCTGCACCCACATATCTCTTCCACTCTTTTGTGGTTTCACTTTCTCAATTTATTTTTTGTTATGTTTTTATTATAAACTTTAGTTAAAGAAGAAAAAAAAAACAAGAGAAAAAAATTATTGTGAAATATCGCAGTAATCCAAAGTCTCTACAAACTTGGAATTTTAACAATTTTTAGTCTTCTTAATGTAACAATTGTTAGTCTTCTTTAGACGTAAGTGATGGAACCGTTCATTTTGGTGAAATGGAACTTTAGACAGTAGTCTTCTTACAGCTCCTCTAGGACTTCCTAGAATCAATTTTCTGGGATCAATATTTCAAATAAAAGTGAAGGGTCTTTTGAAAGTTTTGTAAATATAAAAAGTTTAAAGGAAAAACATGGGAAGTGCTTTTGAGAAAATCAGAATAAGATGGGAGGAGGGGAAAAATGAATAATTTTACATTTCTAGTTGATTATTTAGTGAAATATATTCATTTTGTATCCATTGGTAATACCTTGGTAGAGGGAATGTCAATTGAAGTGTATCCGGTTCAACTTCAAGAGGAATTATTGATATCAAGAGTTTATGATCCTATCGGATAATCAGGCTGTCATTATATCGTTGAGCTCAAGTGTTATCAGATTGAAAAGGGTTTGGCTACGCCGCGATTAAAATAATAAGTTATCTACTTTTGAGTATTGGACACATTCGTGAAGAAGATAAAAGAAATACAATGGCCGACACCGAGGCAAAGAAAAGTACAGCAATCTACTTTCTGGGGCCAGAATCGTTTTTGCATGAGAAAGGCCCAGTTTGTCAAAGAAGTGATAAGGGTGCCAGATTCTGGATTTTGTTAGAGGAACTGATCCTGAAAGATCTATTGTGGTCCCGAAGCCTTCTTAGTGTATTAACGGCATCTGAACAGTGTTATTTCGTTAAAAACAACACTGCCTATCAACTGGAAGTGAGGTGAGAGGTTCCTGGGTAGTAAAATCTGCTGGACTCGAACCCGGGACTTCCGCGTAGGAGTCCTGCGCACTACCACTGTGCTAATCCCAACCCTTTGACGAGGATACTGAAAAAGAATTGTTCTGGATAAACTCTATTAGGACTGAACCAGGCAAAGATTTTTTTTGTGTAGTTCAGCCCGGCAAAAATTTGAGGACTTGCATCAGTCTGAACAAAAATAGGCTGTGTATGCTAACAGATTTCCTCAAAAAGCATTATGTTCGGTAGATGACTGAATAATCTGGGCTGAGACTGCAGAATCTGTGAGCAGATGGAAGAAAATCCTGTACACTTCTTAAAGGATTACGATGTTATCATTCAGAGAAGGAATAGATGCATACCAGGCGTTGGAGGAGGAGATATCGCCCTCTCTATAACCTTCCCAGAACATAAAATTTGTTAAAAAAATTCACCAGGAAGGAGTGCTCATCCTGAAAACTGCCCCTGGCACCAATGTCGTATTATATCCCCTAAAGGTTAAAAAAAAGTCGGCTCTTCAAGTCACTAAATAGGAATAGGGTTTTCTACAAAGTCTCCATCAACAGTTGCACCCAACAAATAATTTTGCAGGCTCTATGCGTATTAAGTGTGTATTTGGAAAGGTGGTGAGGTGTCAGAGTGAGTGTTGTTCGTTGAGTTCGTGCAGGAACGCCAAAATCCCTGATAAAGTGTAAGTCCATGTCCCCCAATAGTGAGGCCTAACTATAACATTTTTATACTTCCTGCGTTTTTAAGACCAAGTTTATCAGGAACAGAATCAGGCAGACAGAAATCTATTCCAACAGTGAATTTTCCAGCAGAAATGTTTCATATTAAAGTTATAGATCATTAGTAGTTAATTGATATGAAACTTGAAAGAAAATCGTTTAAGAAAAACTGAAAAATCCATTCAGTAAAGAGGTACTTTATCGGGTTGTCCTATTTTGTCCATAAAAAACCTTATTGCTAGGTTCACCGAAAAAATCTAGTTTGAACTTTCGGCTTGCTATTTTCCACTTTAGAGTTCTTTGTTTTAGAGTTATGATTTTTCAGTGATATGGGCGCACACACAGACCGATTTCTAAAAAATCCTTGTCTCAGGACTCAAGGGGACTTCAAGGTGAAAATTCATTTTCGTGATACTTTTACTACGATTGCAATACTTCCTCTAACTAGGAGTAAGAGAAGGTAAACATTCCAAATTAAAATTATGATAATGTGGCAAGAGAAAATCAAGTACGTATTTCTAGATCCTTTTTACTTTCTCTTACTCCTAGTAAGAGGAAGTATTGTAATCGTGTCAAATTTTCGATATCGAGTTTTCACCGGAAATATCGTTTTGAGGTCCCCTGAGTCCAAAAAAGTGGTTTTTAGCGAATGGTCTGTGTGTGTCTGTGTGTGTGTGTATGTATGTGAACAGCATAGCTCAAAAACGAAAAATCGTAGAAAGTTCAAACTTGATATTACGTTTAGGTATCACCATGGGATCTGACGGTGCGTTATGTGTCAATATTCCTCAACCGGAAGTACCACTTTACTAGTTGTTTTTTTTACGTTTTTGCAATTTTCTCAAAAATGGCTCCGAAGATTTTCTTTAAACTTGCTATATCAACTACACATACAAAGAGCTACAACTTTTATTTGAAACATTTCTCCAGGAAAATTCATTTAAGGGCACTTCTGGGGGAGGGGTGGGGTTAGGTTTTCATCTTAACTGCTGTTTCAGTATATTAGACAATTCTGTCATCTAAATAATGTTAATTAGAATTAAATATGTTGTTGAAATTCGAGTTTGAAAAAAATAGATAACCGGAAGTGCGTTTTTACTGAAATATAATTTTCAGTTTCTGGTATTTTCTCGAAAATGGCTTCCAACGATTTTTCTTTAAACCGCGTTTTAAATATGAAATACCATTCGGTTTGAGGTACTTTTCCGATTGTCATATTTTGTTACTTTTGGGGGAGGGGGGGGTTACCGAAAAAAAATGCTTCCACAGTTTGATTATATTTTCGTCATCCAAATTGAAATAACTAGAAATTAATATATGACCCAAATTCCGAGTTTCAAGGAAATTAGTAAACCGGACAGTTTTACTGGACAGTGTTTTCACTTTTGGACGAATTTCATTAAATTTGGTACACTAACTATACTATTTGTCAATTATAATTTTGAGTACTGGAGTAAGAGAAAGTTGTGTGAGTGTGTCACACCAGATTTTTTTTTTTTTTACATTAATTAATTACTTATTTTAATAATTAAAAACACTAATGTGGCATCATCATTCTTTTAATTGAAAATTTCACAGACAATATTATTTTAAAACAAAGATAGATAACTATATTTTATTCATATGTTTTTTAAGAATAATTTAGTCCTTCCTTATCAAAGAGATTTCCGGAGTTATCCTTTGTAGCGAAAATCCTAAAGAGGCGTGCCAAGAAAATTTTTCAACAATCAATCAGATTTTAATGAGATGTAAATCTTGATAGACAGCTTGCAATTTACTTCTAACAAAAAAAAAAAAAAAACCATTTAATAATTACTAGGGAAATACATGATTACATTATGTAAAGTAGATCTTGAGATAAATAATTCTATATTATTATAAGCATATTATTACCACTTCCGGTTTGTACTATCTTCTTTTTTTTCCACTGCATCTTTTTTGTTAATTACCACACATAGGAAATAATTTCATGTATTGTTCCGGCTAGAACTTCATATTTAGTTTTTATAATGATTTTTTTGTTTTGTTTAGTAGGAAATATTAACCTCACTCAAAATTCTTAGTGCACATCGTTAAAAACATATCCTTTACGAATAAGTAATTACTTCAACATAGACACTTCTAAAACGCATATTTCTTAGTTTTCTATTGTTTAATTAAAATATATCATTAAGAATGAGTGAATATAGAGACAATTTTTCCCTTTCTTCTTACCATTGTAAAAAGAGAAAATATTACAATTGTGTCAAACATTGGAAATTGTGATTTCAACGGAAATGTAAATGTTGATATCGCCGGATAGTGATATATATGTATATATGAAGTGGGAAGAAAAGAATCTTACAATTGTCAATACAATTATGCATAAAATGAAAATTTTTGTTTTACACTGCAAATTTTACTGATTCATCATAACTTTCAATGTAGTGGTGGTGGGGGTGGTCAACTTTTTCGTAAAATTGAAAATGATATAGTAAAACATAAAAGTGATAGGAAATCAATGCAGCTGTTTTCGAGAAAATATTACAAACAACTCAAAAACCTATTCCATATAGTCGTAGTTTTGGTTAACCGATTTTCCTTCAAAATTTTTGCGATTCTATCAATGCTTCTAATGTATATATATTAATATTATATTGTTGGTAAAACCATACAATGTGTACTGAAGTGGCCGCACTTTAGAGTGTTACTGGATATCGTTAACGTTTCCTTAGAACCCTCCACAAAATCAACTTCCCCGAGAAAATATATCTCAAATGATAGTGATAGATATAGTTATGTCTGTAAATAGTAAAACGAAGTTTAAAGAAAATCGTTGGAAGTCGCACTTCCGGCTGATGAATTTTGTGCGAAACCTTCGTGCCAGATGATTGTGGTTGTTTCTTAAATGGACTAAGTTTGAGATTCCTGCGATTTTTCGTGTTTTTAATTTCTTTATTTTGAAATATTTTGTACGCTGATACACATACAAACCATTCGCTAAAATCCTCAAACACATGTATTTCCGGTGTAAAAACTCAATTTTGAAAATTTGATGCAATCGTAATACTCTGGTCACACATACTACAGCTATGCGATACCTTTTACTTCTAGAAGTAAGGGAAAATAAAAATATCTTACAAAATCAAAAATTGATTTTAAGAAGCTTAGATTTGACGTTCCTCTTAAGTCGGTTAAAACCTGTGATCCAATCGGCGGTTGTGCCACTTTATTGTATTTTTTTTTTTTTAGTTTTGTGCGATTTTCTTGTATATGGGGGCTCTCAATGATTTAATTTCGTCTAATAATTACACAGGATAAAGTCCTATCGCTTTTCTTTGTAACATTTATCCTGGATAATTGTTTTTTTTTGTGTTTTTTTTGAGGGTTCTGGGGAGTTGCAAATTAAGTTTTCCAAACATTAATTAAATTAATTTCCTGTTCGAAAGGTAATTGTTTAATTAACTGTCTTATTATTGTTTATTTTATTGGATATTTCATAATCTGAAATAGTCTGACGAGTAGTAACTACACCTGACGAATAGTAAATCCAAATTAAATGTTACAATGGTTTTCATACTGTTAGTTATTCTAAAGAAAAATAATAGTTAAAATAAGAGGGTATAAATAATTATCTACTAACTATGTAAATTTAAAGTAGTTTATAGTTCGTAAAGTAGTTTTATACTTAATATTTCCACTTTTTATAAAAACCAAAAATATGGAAACAACATGTAGCCTTGGTTAGATATAAACAACCACTTCCAGTTATGACCAGTTAAGTCATAACAAAATACTTACTAAAACCGTATGTAAACTAATTTTGCTCTTTACAAGTCTGTGTTATCACACTGTTTTATCAAGATATTCTGATAATAGGCGTACGCCCGAAACCGATTGATGATGACAAAATGATGAAAAGCTATCAAGGGGGAAAAATATATCTTTGATGCATTCCAATTTTGTAGGCTTAAACACAACAGAAAAAAACCTACTGGGTTCGCATGAAAACACTGCCTTCTAGATTACTATGTAATTACATTCAATTCAATCACAATGAATGCCTAGGTGCAGATAACAGATGCAATTCCAACCACCACTATTTGGAAGGGCGCGGGGCAACTTTGCGAATACTAATTCCAACATTGAAGAAAATAGTTCAACTATATTAATTGCAGTAAGAAAAAATACTTTAGTGTTTCATATCAGTTTTTTTTACGTTATCTCTTACTCCTAGTAACAGGAAGTATTGCGATCGTGTCAAATTGTCGAAATAGTGTTTCGATCGTAAATACATGTTTTGAAACCCATTGAATATGAAAAAAAAATATTTTTTAGCGAATAGTCTGTATGTGTGTGTGAACAACAAATCTCGAAAAACAGGAAAAAAAACTCGCAGTGAGTTCTAACTTGATTGTCCGTTCAGGTACAAAAACATCATATCTGACACGAAAGTTTTGCACAAAACACCGCATCTTGACGCGAAGTGCTGCAACTTTACTCAATAGGTTTTGCAGTAAAAGTTTTTTTTGTTTTTTGTTTTAATTTTCTCAGAAACGATGACAACGATTTCCCTTAAAATTTGGAATACCAACTGCACAGATCCTAAACCTAACACTTTTATTGGTTACATTTTCATGGAAACACGCAACATTAAATTTCAATTGTTGGAACTATCATATGTTCAATATTGGCTCTCTCTTTTTGTATTTTACATTTTTACTGTCAGAAAACATGCTGCATCGCTTATTGGCAAAGTCAAGTTACATTATAGTTTTGATTTACAAAATTTTCAAGATAAAAACCTAATTTTAGACTACATTGTAATAATTCTATTGCCTGGGTATCTGTATTTATGTTTAGGACAAATCAAAAGAGACTGAAATAAAAGAAAATTAGTCTTTTCATACATAATTGTACTAACAGCAATAAGAAAAAGTCGGTATGTAAAGATATATGAGGTATCAGAGACATTTTCCGTGGTAGCCTGCTTCATTTTGTGGTCATCGATCACATGTGGGCGTTCGCCCATCTTCAGGATGCGTTTTTCAGGCAGTATGACAACACAGACTTGCACAGAGCAAATTCAGTTTACACACTCCACAGAGTGTGTCGCAAGTCTGTGTTGTCACACTGTCTGAAAAACGCATCCTGAAGATGGGCGAATGCCCACATGTGGTCGATGACCACAAAATGAAGCAGGCTACCACGGAAAATGTCTCTGATGCTTTCCAGCTCTGCGGAACCAACCACCACAATATATATGAGGTATATAATTGTTTCAGTTATTTCCATATAAGTTCGTTGTAGATTTAAGTCCAATTTAATTGCCACAACAATACTGTGGCCAATCAATCAAATTAATTGAATTTTATTATCATATGAATAAAATATAATTTATATTGCACATAAAAGGAAAAAATCTAATTAATTAATAAGGTCACATATAACTAATTACTTATGATAGAGACATACTAATTAATAACTGTATCATGGATGACGTCATATATATCATAGTGTACAATAATTAATTGACCTCACTAAGTACACACATGCACTCCATACCTCGTACTTCTTTAAAATTATTATTCTAGTTATTATTGTTTTTAATTTTTTTATTACGATTATTGTTATTTTTTATATTTTCTGAATGGTCATTCATATTTTTAATTATTAGTAAATAGAATAATTTATCATAGAGCAGTTTTTAAATATAATTCTAAGGATTTTAAGCTCTAATAATATTATTAAAGTAAGAGCGATTCACTTAATCATAGATAAGTGTGTTAAGTTTCCGGTATTCAAGCAATGCCACCGGAAGTGACAATAAAGTTTTAGTCAAAATTCTTCAACCGGAAGTGCCACGTTGCCAATTTTTTTCCATTTTTTTTTACGATTTTCTTTTGACTTTAGTATATATCTACACTCAAAAATGCGTATCACTTATATTTGAAGCATTCTTCCAGGAAAAAAGATGTACTGGTGCAGTATTATCGGCCTAACATCCTGCAGAGTGCTACTGTAGTATGGATCTATAAAATAATATATAAATTAGAAGCGTGTTAGAATTGCAGATTTTTTTTTTTTTTTTGTTTAATTGAAGGCGCATCAACATCTATGGTCACTGGCGCCCGGAGCCTTCTCAGTGCACTGCCGGCCTCCGGACAGTGTTCTCTCGTTACAGGACAATCTTCCATAACGACAGTGAGCTGTAGAGGTTCCTAGGAAGAAAAAATCTAAGGGTAGCATAGCTGGACTCGAACCAGCGTCCTCCGCATAGGAGTCCAGTACGCTAACCACTTAGCTATTCCCTTCCCTAAATCCAGATTTGAAGAAAAACTAGTTCAGCAGAAGTGCGACATTATAGAATAAGTTTTTGAGTTTTAGTTCCTGTTATTGATGGGTAAGAGAAAGTATTGCAATCGTGTCAAATTTACGAAATTGAATTTTCACCGGAAATACGTTTCGAGGTCTCTGAGTACGAAAAAATAGAGATAAATATAATAGTTTTATTTGAAAATTAGTTTTTTTGTTGGATACTGGGAGAACAGTAACGTTACGCTTTCCTCTAAACGAACACATCAGTGCAATGTATGGTTGGTTGTACGATGATTTCGTTTAAACTTGGAATGCTAATTACACAGTTGCCTCCGAACACTTGTCTGTTTATGTAAAGACAAATGAGTAATATTTGAAGATTAATGAAAATATGTTATTTTATATATATAATTGTATCAGTTATTATTAATGATCCGATACTACTATGGTGCCGCAAAATAATTTGCAATAAAATATCGGAAGGAAAACTCTTACAGCTCCTTACAACTTCCTTGCAATTGTAATGGGATCCGAGAAGAGCAGAGAGAAACACATTATTGAGAATCTCTCTCGCTACTTAGGCCAGATTAGAGTGGGAGATTCCATATGTGTACAGCCGAACTAGCCCTACAGAAGGGCAGTTTATAAAACAGTTTACTACGCGTCAGCAGCCAATTACTATCCTTCTCTTTACTCTCGCTACCTAGTTTCTATTGGCAGTTTTGTGTTTCTCTTTTAATATACAGTGTTTAGCATTCATTCTAACTAATTTCTCAAAAACCCTTCCTCACTAATTTTCTCTCCTTCTAAAACCTATTAGACAATTAATATTATCGAAAGACTGTTTCACATAAAAATGTCAGTTATTGGTGAAAGAAAGATTGTAATAATAAATAGGTCATGTTCAATTATTAGATAAATAGAAGCAGTTTATGTAACATTCATAAAAGCTTTCGTTTTTTGGCTCTCATTATTAAAATTTTATGTAAATTAATTAGTAGTAATTAAGCACTGATTGGAACTGTAAATGGTTGAAATAACGATTTTTAATTTCAGTAAATTGTAAATTTAATTGGATATTTGTGTACTGCCAATGGCAACAGGCACTTCATTTACATTGTCCAAAAAAATATGATGTGAAATGCTCCAACGATTTCTCTTACTGCAGTCAATATAATTGTGAAATAGATACATTTTTTTTAGACTTCAATATTTTCACTTAGGTCATAACATAAAAATACAAAGGAGGTAGTAAAGTACCCAGCTCTAATAATATCGAAGAAACCTACATAATATTTCAAATTTAACGCCACACATTGCTTAGGAATCCTAAACAAATGCCTATTCAATAGAGTCGTCACACTTCCGGTTAACCAATTTTCTGCAAAATTTGGAATCACACACAAAACAAACAATTTCTAAAAAACAATTTTTCGAACTCAAAAGACCTCAAACCATGTATTTCCGGTGAAAACTTCATTTTGAAAATTTGACACGATTGTTATAGTAGAAAGATGAGATAAGAGAATACAATGTTTTTTTGGGGGATTGTGTCAGAAAATTGGTAATTTTTAAATTCATTTAATACACCACATTAAGACTATAGTTGTCTCTCTCTACTGATGGAAATAATAATAATAATAATAATAATAACTATCGAAATAATAATAATAATAATAATCTTTATTATTATTACTACTGGCCGGACTCTGATTTTTTTCAGGAGGTATATAGATTTTAATTTTGCTGAAATTGTTTTCTGAACATTGTCATTCGCCGATATGGCATGTCCACAAGCAGAGCATTCCTTGCTTCCACATTTAGCAGAAGAATGTGTGGTTTTTTGTAGGCTACTGCACGATCTGTGACTATATGTTTATCCAAGTACAGTCTGATGCGTCTCTTCGCAATAACGTTCTGAGCTGTATACAAGTAATATGGCTCCCTATTGTTCACTAAATTCAATTTAATAGCCATTACTTGATGACATATAGCAGCTAGATGGTTATACCTGCTGAGGTATTCTGTGGGCGGCAGCGTAGTACACGTGGATAATAAATGCTGCACAGACTCAGACACTTCTCTACACACCCGACATTCGTCAGATACAGACTCCTCATATTCCTATAGGCATTCGTTGCCACCCTTTGATCTTGTAGTGCCAAAGTTCACTGTGGAAATATTGCAGAAAATTGTAATTCCACTGTTTGAGATGGAATGTCCCCAAGTACTAATCATCTTCTTTTAATAGAATGTAAAAAATGAAAATAATAATAATACATAGCTAAGAGGTAGAGAGAAAGAGAAGCTAATGTGTGTTTCAGACAGCAACATTACTTCCATTCCCATCACACTTAGTTCACATAATATGTAACCTTTGATATTAATTATATATAACTGGTTAGATATATATATATTATGGTATATAAACTTTATCTTTGTCGCTAATATATTACCTTGTTTAATATAGAATTAGGTTATTTTACAGGTAATTTAAACTTATATACATATATATTATTTAAATATTCAATTACAGTTTAGACTAAAATAAGCTTTAAAATTAAATTGATTTATTATTTTGTATTATAATATATGGTACCAGATTTATGAAAGGAATTAATTAAAAAAATTATAATGAGAAATAAATCACGTGTGTTCCCAAAGGTAGGAAAGTTATATTATAACGTCTTTTTCCAGAATGACGTTATTTAACTTTTCACTTACAGTACTAGTTATTACATTTATAAATTTGACAAATATTTTTATAAATAGAATGTTTTAGAAAAAGTTGCCCTTAATAATAGACGGTAGTGGGAGATACAGCTTGCTTTTTAGCAAATAACAGGTAATGAATGAGTTTATTCAATATCGCGCTTGAAGTCTAACATCATAATTCCGGGAAATTTACTAAAAATTATTCTTCCGAAGAAATATTTCAAATAAAAGTCATTAGTTTATTTATATATATTGTGAAAACTCGGAATTCTTCAATCTCTGTGCAGTTTGCTTTTCCAAGTTTAAAGAAATTCTTAAAGTTGTTGTGGTGGTTGGTTCCGCATAGCTGGAAAGCATCAGAGACATTTTCCGTGGTAGTCTGCTTCATTTTGTGGTCATCGACCGGTTTAGGGCGTTGCCCATCTTCAGGATGCGTTTTCAGACAGGTGACAACACAGACTTGCCAGAGCAAACTTAGTTTTCACAAACTCAGTGAGTGTGAAAAACTCCACTCAGTGGAGTGTGAAAACTAAGTTTGCTCTGTGCAAGGTCTGTGTTGCACACTGCTGAAAACGCATCCTGAAGATGGCGAACGCCCGAAACCGGTCGATGACCACAAAATGAAGCAGACTACCACGGAAAATGTCTCTGAAATTTTTAAAGCTTATTACTTTCTCTCACTCCTAGTAAGAGGAAGTAATGTAATCGTGTCAAATTTTCGATATTGAGTTTTCACCGGAAATATCCGTTTTGAGGTCCCCTGAGTCCAAACAAGTGGTTTTAGGAAATGGTTTGTGTGTGCGCGCGCGTGTGTGTGTGTGTGTGTATGTGAACAGCATAGCACAAAAATGAAAAAACCGTAAAAAGCTGAAACTTAATATTCCGTTTAGGTATCACCATGGGATCTGACTGTGCGTTACCTGTCAAAATTCCTCAACCGGAAGTACCACTTTACTAGTTTTTTTTTTTACTTTTTTGCGTTTTTCTCAAAAATGGCTCTAACGATTTTTTTTAAACTTGATACATCAACTACATATACAAGGGGCTACAACTTTTATTTGTAACATTTCTCTGGGAAAATTCATTTAAGGACACTTCTGGGGGAGGGGTGGGGGTTAGGTTAACCTCTAAAGTGCTATTTCAGTTTATTACATAATTCGCTCATTTAAATAATGTTAATTAGAATTAAATATGTTGTTGAAATTCCGAATTTGAGGAAAATCGGATAACCGGAAGTGCTTTTGTTTTAACACTTTACTAAATGATTTTTCATTTTTTCGCAATTTTCTCAAAAATGGCCCCGACGATTTTCTTGAAACTACACATATAAACTAAACATACAAAGATCTACAACTTTTATATAAAAGATTTCTCTGGAAAAATTCATTTAAGGGCACTTTTAGGAGAGGGGTAGGGTTACAGCTTCCTCTAAAGTGGTATCATACTTGATTATACAACTCTATCATCCAAATAAAATTAATTAGAAATAAATAGATGGCCAAAATTCCGAGTTTGAAGGAAATCAGTAAACCGGAACTGCGCTTTTACTGAATAGTTTTTTTCAGTTTTCGACATATTTCATTAAATTTGGGGCAAAAACTATAAAATTTGTTTGTTATAATTTTGAGAACTGGAGTAAGAAAAAGTTGTGTGAGTGTTTCACACCAAATTTTTTTTCAGTAAATTCCGAGAACGGCAATAATTTTCAGCAGAGTATTGTTGTGAATATTTCACACTAGGTTATTACATTCTCTTACTGCTATTAGAAAGAAGAACCAACAAAATGAAGCATAGCTCTGAAGGGAAAAAATCATAGATGTTATCTAGCATTGCGGACCCACTACGTACATATTCAATAGTCAATTTTATTTTTGACCATATTTAAATGGCAGTATTGCTGAATTCGTTATTTATATATAAGCATTGTTAACTTCTATTTTGTAATATTTTATTTAATTTTTAATATTTATTTTCAAGTAGAATACTTTTATTAAACAAAAATTAAATCCAATTAAATAAAAATCATTTATTTACAAGTATGTCTGTACCTACTTGAAATTTATTTATTTTAGTGAAGTTTAATTAAATCTAGATCTATATACATTTATCCTTGTTTAATGTAGAATTAGGTTATTTTACAGGTAATTTAAACTTATGCATACAAACTTTTTAATTGACAATGAAATAAATTATTTTTCAATAAATTTGTTAAATAAAAGTTTCATTTAAAATATAGAAAAAAACACCATATTAAAATTTATTTTATTGGCTGCTGTCATTGCAATAAATTCTGATATAAAGGGTGTTAATTTTACCATGCACCACCCCCACTTGTTTTGATAGAAAATACATTCCAAATGAAACCCCCACTTAATTTTTTCCAGGATTCCAAATATGTGAACAATTATTTTTTTTTAAGCTGCAGAAAGAAGAAATTTCGAAACCAACTTTTTTATTTCAAATTGGACCATATATTTGTTTTTAACAAATTTTTAAATTCGATTCCCCCCCCCCCCCATGAAAATGGTTATTGAACGAGAAAAATCCATTAAATATTCGTTGAGATATTCAATTTTGAATGTATGGAAATTCTCTGCCTTCTGGTTGCTATTTTCCACAATTATTTTTCAGTTTAAGTCAAATTTTAACACTACTACGTCGGTATAAATCAAATAGGCTATCTAATACTATTACTTAAATACATTCATTATTTACATTTACATTAATTTCATGTAGTAGATGTAATGTTTCATGTAGTGATGTGATGTTTACGTTAATTTCATGTAGCTATTTCTCTTGAAAATGATGCAAGAAGTTGTTGTGGTTGGTTCCGCAGAGCTGGAAAGCATCAGAGATATTTTCCGTGATAGCCTGCTTCTTTTTGGACATCGACCGGTTTCGGGCGTTTCCCCATCACTGTTTTGATAAAATTTATTTTATTGACTGCTGTCATTGCAATAAATTCTGATATGAAGGGTGATAATTTTACCATGCACCACCCCCACTTGTTTTGATAGAAAATACATTCCAAATGAAACCCCCACTTAATTTTTTCCAGGATTCCAAATATGTGAACAAATTATTCTTTTTAAGCTGCATAAAGAAGAAAAGAAGATTTTTATCAAAACAGTGTAATAACATAGATTTGCTATGTGCAAATCTACGTTATCAGACTGTTTGACAAACGCATCCTGATGATGGGCGAAGCCGAAACCGGTCGATGACCACAAAATGAAGCAGGTTATAACGGAAAATATCCCTGATGATACAAGAAGCATTGAAACGTTGAGATGTAACAAAAAATAAAAAAAGTGTTAAAGCTGAAACGACATTTTGGTACAATTATTCATACATTACCTGTAATGAATAAAAAAAATACGCAACTATGAACTATAAAAAAACTACAAGAAAAAAAAGCGTATATAAAAAAAAATTAAAAACACCTGAGATTCAGGGGTTGAGGACCTCGTCAATGATTTGCTAGAAACCGACATTTCGCCCATATTGCGATGAGCTTCTTCAGAATCGTTATCCATAGAAAGATAACGGAGCAAGATTAATGAAAGTGTTGTTCATGGCTACGGAAACCTAGATCATATTTCCTTTTAAGGGTATAGTCCGATTTGTTTGGACTGCTGGGAACCTTAGGTGGGTTAGATTAGGCGGGTTTGGATTTTTCGTCTATGGCCGTTTTGTTGTTGTTTTTCTTTGGGATAGCTGTATGGGCCAAGTGGGTTTTTGGATAGTGCAGGCCTTGGTCCCTCTCCACAGACAAATAATAATAATATAGTCAAATCAGAGAAACACATATTACGAATAATGGATTATTGAATAGGTACAATGACGAATGACCTGATGAAAACCCAGATATTACATATGAGAGAGAGAGAGTGTGAGGGAGAGATGAGCAAAATATCCGTAACATAAGAAATCACAGAAAGCTCAAACTTGAATATTCCGTATCCAGCGCGAAAGTTTCGGGCAAACTCCGTCAACAGTATTAAAGTTTATTAATGTCTAGAAAACGTTTATTAGAATTTCAAACTTTAAGTTAATTGGTTAACTGGAATTACTAAACAAAATGAAAACGGCTCACAATGATTCACAGTAAAAAAAAAAAAAATGACCCAATAAAATTAAATGAAACTTGGCGCAAACATTTAACGTTTTTACGTAAGAGATGGTATTGAAAAATTGATAAGGAGCAAATTTTATGATGGTAACAAAGTGATTAAATTCAAAGTTGGTTTTAATATTCACGTCAGTTGGGAGGAAAGTTTAGGTACTTTTAATTTTGTACAGTTTAATTTTATGTCTTATTATGGACGATCATAAAAACTTTGTTATTCCCAAAATTTTATTTAAAAGAATGTAATCAATTTTTAACATTGCGCAAAACTCATGATTGAAGTGTAATTGATTTCTATTTTTTTGTTTTTTTTTTCCTGCAATCGAATTAATGCTAACTTTAAAAATTTATCTCAAAGCAAATGCCAATGAATGTAAAAGTTCTGTTTTCAAAATTCATGGTTACAGAATGCTGTAATGTTGCTACTACGGTAATAATTTTACTTCCGCTTACAACTGCAATCGTGTATATTTCCGAAATAGAGTTTTTACCTAAATACATATTTTCAAATATACTAACAACAATATCTTTTACGTCATGATCTAAGTATTTTTGTGAGTGTGTGTTTTTTTTAAAGAAATATTTCAAAAGAAACAAATATCGCACACGGCCTCTGACACTAAATCGATCAAGTGGTTGGTTATTAAACGGAATTGCGACTTTATTGAATAACCTTTTCAGCTTTTCACAGTTTTTTTGGAAATCAGCTCCAAAGATTTTCTTTAATTTTTTTATATTAGCTAGTAAGCCTTCTGGCTTACTGATTTTGACTAAAACTTGTTATTGAGTTTACTGATCACTCCAGGGCTTCTGCAGGTGTGGAGACTGACGTTTACATCAAGCATGCTTGCTGGGCTTAAGGGCACAACAGGCAGAAGGACTGTAGTCTTTTCTGGCAGCCACGCCGCATTAAACCTTGGAGGCGAACTGGTGTAAGAATGCCGTAAGGAATTGGAGTACCCTGGGCAAACCACAACAGCCTGAGGCTGCATACCGGCCCTGAATATTTTTTCAGCATCTCATAATAAAACCGCCTGAGGAGCCAATGAGAAATGGTTCACACAGAAACATATTCTCTATTAGAAAAATATGGCGGGGCAGAGGCACTCTCAAGATTTTCCTGGGGGGTCCGTTTTTCCGCATAGAGGGCAAAACGAAAGGTGAATTAAGAAGGACCACTACTACCATGGTTACAGAGCCTTGCATTTTAAGGAAACATTTAAATAGCATTTGGGTCATGTTGCGGATCATTCTTAAAAAATATGACCAGAAAGATGAAACATATTTGCATTTAACGCTTGCACTTTAGGAGCAGACTTTAGGAATCCCTCGCGTCAGCTCTGCTCAGAGGAACATATAAAACTTGTATTTCCGATCAAAAGACTGACCGGGAATAAAGGATACTTACTATTATCACACTAAAATTAGTAAATGCAGAATTTAAGGGTAGAAACTGCGTCAATAGCTGGGTTGCGAAAGTTGTTTGACACTGGAAGACTCAATGCAATACAAAATATTCTCCTTCAATTGTTTTCAGCGATCTTTACTTTAGACAAAGTAAAGGCCTCTATTTAATTTGATGCCTAAGAGAAATTGAGGCTTTACTTGTATTTTTGTTTTTATTAGTGTGTTTGTGTGTGTGTTTTTTAATGTTAATTTAAGAGGGGATAAGTTTATGGCTGAAATTAAGGACGATGGAAGTCCAAGTGGGTGGAGACGTAGGTTAAATTAAAGACATTTACTACAATGACAGCTGGGCTAATAAAGAAAGTAAGTGCAGGCAAGTAAAAATTCCAAAGTTATAGCCAGTTTTTCCACGGTAGGGTAAGTACTAGTAGCGTGACCAGAAGAAAAAAGAAAGTGGTCGTAACTTTCCTCTGGGTGCAAGATGAAGAAGAAGAAGAAAAGAGAGTAAACTTACCCTACCACCTCCTAGCTCAAGGAGGAGTGGATACTTTCACCAAACGTTATTAAATGTACTCTCTCCCTACCCGCCCGCTCTTTAGGTAGGAGAAAGAGCTTAGAGGTGGATGATTTTCATTGATGATAAGAAAAACCTTGTCCATTCTTTCTATTTTCTCGGAGGAAGTGGGCCTGGAGGAGAGAATGAGAGCGGGAGAGTTCAGGCTTTCCATTTCCATCCATTTTACAACTTGCGTCACACACACACACACATATATATATATATATCCTGTCCCCACCACTTCAACCCCGGTTTTACCAGTGCCTCCTATAATCCAAAATCGTTTTCCCACTTCCATCATCCACCTCTATATAAGTTAGCCAACTCACAACCCCGCCGCTAACTCACTACAATGTCGCTATTGTTGTAATTTTACGGCTGGATAAAAGTGAAATTGGTTGTAGCGGTTCTGTTCTATTGCAGGATTCACTACCAGTTTTTATATAAGTTCACTGTTTTCACTAAGTCCTTCTTTCACTATTCAACTTAATGCTTACATGTTGACGACAAGTAAGCAGACTGGCTGTAAGTAGATATTCACCATTTAAGGGGGTAAACTTTTCCAAGTTTACAGCCCTTTATTTTTTCTGAAAAGATAGTATACTAGATAATGGGAGAGGAATACTTTATTATGTAACTGTAATAAAAATCACTCAGTCCAAATTACAGGGAGTCATTGTGAGCAAGCAAGGAAAAGAACGAAGGATACAGACTGGAACCGGCAACCATTCTAAATCCGGCAAATACCTTCCAATTACACTGCTACGTTTATTTTCCCTGGTAAGAAAATTTCAGGAACATATATTTGATTACACCAAACAAAGCTTTTCCTGCGTCTTAATCTCTCACTTTTTTAACTAACCTTGTTTCAATAATTCCATATTTAGAAACTCTAGAAAATTACCGTTTTCATTCTTCTTTTATACTAGGTAAAGTACTGCTTCATTTAATAGGAATGCCTTCAATCTTGGAAAAATATTGTAATCCATATTCTCTTTTCGTTAACTCAGCCAAAAACTAAAAATTGTCTATTTCTCCAAGAGTTCGCGACTGAAGAAATTTCGCAGAGTGTTCTTCACTGCTGAATCAATAGAGATTATCACTATCAATCAGTTCATTGAATTATTTAGGTCTACCATTCATTAGTTCTGTGGTAAATTTTTTCAGGCTCATAAATATTTCAGCGTTAAAGGTAACATAGCTTAACATAAGCCCTCTACATAAGCAAAGTCACAAACAAACTACGACTTCAAGTCCTTGTCAATTCTGCTCTGATGTATGATGGAGAAATTTGGGTCTTTAATTACTTTACGGAAATAGAAAAAGTTTGGTTAAAATTCATTAAAGTATGTAGTTCTCCTGGTGTGGGACTGCCTACTTTCCCTCACCGAGGTGGGTACTCGGAATAAACTGACACATGCGGAGTTTCTGGGCAATGAGAGGGCGGATGCCCTAGCGAGGAGGGTTCGCAGGATAACTTTACAGGCCCCGAACCCTTCTGCGGCTTGTCCAGGAGCCTAATTCAAACTTCTATCAGCGGTTGGATAGAAGAACAGCGTCTGCGTTGGTGGGAGAGAACACCAGGACAGAGGCAGGCAAAGCTCTTCATCAAAAGACATTTGCCTAAATTTACCTGAGATCTACTGAGCCATACCCGAAGGGATTTAAGGCTAATTGTGGGTCTACTAATAGGGTATTGTAGGCTAAATAGATGCATGCACCATCTACAACTTGCGGATATTGCGGTATGCCGATTCTGCCAGGTAGAGGAAGAAACCCTGGCACACATCCTTTGTGAGTGCGCCGACTAGGCGAGGATTAGGTTTCTTCAATTGGGGACAGGCAATCCCGAAGCTAGAAGCTTCATGACAGAGCCGCTCTCAGCTTTGCTAGGATTGATTAGGAGGGCACAGCTGGGGGTTGTGCTATAATTCAAGGGGATCCACAATAGACCTCGACTAGCAGGTCGCAGTGGAATGAGACCCCCCCGTTTCTAATCTAATCTAGTTCTCCTACTTCTGCCACCTCTATAGTATTAATATACACTAGAAACATTGTTAGAATTCCAAATTTGAAGAAAATCGGGACTGTATTTTTAGAGAATAAAGGTTTTGTCGAATTTTCTAGAAAACAGTAATAAAGATTTCCTTTAAACTTGGAGCTAACAGGAAGTGATTAGCTCGGTGGTAGCGCACTGGACTAGTAATGCGGAGGTCCCGGTTTTAAGTCCTAAATTGTTCACGCGCCTCAAAATTAAAAAAAAAAAAAAACGTCTTTAGAGACACAGTTTCGGTCTCTAGGATTTAAGAGAAAGTTTAAGCTTACTTTGTTGTTTTTTGTATTTGATATATTTTGTTCACAATAACATATACAAATCAATCGCTTATTTTTTTTTCTTCTCTCTAAGATTATTTTAAATCATTTATTTGCCGGCGATACCTCAATTTCGAAAATGTTTCAACATTTACAATACCTCAAAGTAGATATTAATAAGGTTTAATCATTTTTTTTTTATTTTACAGAAAGAATTCTCCTTTTGCATGATAACATCTCATGAATATGAAAATGCATGTTCACATTGCATGTTTTCTAAACCTTCGATATTTTCTACTACATTGGGTATTTGTATATTTACACAATTGCTAGCCATGTAACCATCGATGGCCAACATAAATAGACTAAATAAATGATAAGATAATCGATTCTCTCAAGAGTATAAGAAAGGTTTCATGGTCATCGTAGCTTAGGCTAATTTATTGCCTTAGCACTTTTGATTTTCCTTATTTTTCTGTTAATAGCCTTTTGAACAAAACATTACTTTTCTTGTTTGATCCTATAAATTGAACCCATTATTTAATTCTTGAAAATTCTACAGTTTTATGAATAAATATGTAAATATATATGTATATATATAACACTAATGTAATAAGGAGTACTGCGATCTTATCGATACTTTCGTAATTGAGCTTTCACTGGATATACAAGTTTTGAGTTCCCCTGAGCTCGAAAATAAGATTTTAACAGTATTTTCTGTGTGCATATATATATATATATATATATATATATATATTATATTATATTATAAATGGGTGTGTCTTTGAACAAAATATCTTAAACAAGGAAAAAATCGCCAGAAACTCAAATATGATATTCAGTTTAAGTATCACAACATATCTGTCCATAAACTTTCGGTTAAAATTCATCAACCAGAAATGCGTCTTTATTGTATTATTATTATTTTTTTTTTTTTTAGTTAATCTCGATCTTTTCAAAAATGGCTTCAACCGTTTTCTTTAAATTTCATAAACATAAATGCCAATCACTTTTATTTCAAACTTATTTTCTGGGAAAACTGATATTTTTTGTGGTGTTCTGGGGTAACTGAATGTTAAGCTTTCTTCTAATGTCCCACATCAGTATGGTACTACGATCTACACAATATTACGCTACATTGAAAGCATTGTTAGAATTTCAAATTTACGCAAATCAGTTAGTCAGGAGTGCTACGTTAAAGAATAAGTATACCTAGGTTTTTTTTGGCCAACTACGAAGCTAAACCGAATTCGGCTTGCACCACTTTCCCATTAAACTTGGAAAGTTTACCAGTATTGCTGGTTTACCAGCATAGGCTAAGTAAACCTATAATTTTTATTCTGAAATATTGAATTTTTCAGGTTCCGAAGGAAGTGTGAAGTTAAAATTCAAATGTTATTCGGTTATTTGATGTTTGTGATACCGTTTCATTTGTAACATATTTCACAAATTCAAAGTTTGAATAAAATTTTTACAATTTTATAATTATATAACTCCAGAAAGAAAAAGTCGTGTGATAGCAGATTTTTTTTACTTTCTTTTATTTCTTGTAGTCGTGTCGAATTTACGAAATTGAGTTTTCACCGGAGAAATACATGCTTTGATTATAAAAAATATACGTTCAAACTTTCTCTTACTTCTAGTAAGAGGAAGTATTGTAATCGTGTCAAATTTTCAATATCGAGTATTCACCGGAAATATCCGTTTTGAGGTCCTCTGAGTCCAAAAAAGTGGTTTCTAGCAAATTGTCTGTGTGTGTGTGTGTGTGTGTGTGTGTGTGTGTGTGTGTGTGTGATGTATGTGTGTGTGTGTATGTATGTGAACAGCATAGGTCAAAAACGAAAAACCGTAAAAGTTGAAACTTGATATTCCGTTTAGTATCACCATGGATCTGACAGTACGTTGCCTGTCAAAATTCCTCAACCGGAAGTACCACTTTACTCTTTGGTTTTTTTACTTTTTTGCGATTATCTCAAAAAAGGCTCCGACGATTTTCTTGAAACTTCTTCTATAAACTAAACACAACTTTTATTTAAAACATTTCTCTGGAAAAATAATTTAAGGGCACTTTTGGAGGAGGGGTAGGGTTATGTTTTGCCTCTAAAGTGCTAACTTAGTTGATTACACAATTCTATCATCCAAACAAAATTAACTAGAAATAAATAGATGGCCAAAATTTCGAGTTTCAAGAAAATTAGTAAACCGGAAGTGCGCTTTTACTTTTCAGTTTTTTTTAGTTTTCAACGAATTTCATTAAATTTGGTACACAAACTATAAAATTTGTCAATTATAATTTTGTGAACGGGAGTAAGAGAAAGTTGTATGAGTGTTTCACACCAGATTTTTTTTTTTTTTAATATTTTTATACATACTCGATATCGAAAATTTGACACGATTACAATACTTTCTCTTACTAGGAGTAAGAGAAAGTAAAAATATATCATTAGGTATAACAAAATTTTGGGGGCAAAATACATGAACCGGAAATGCGTCTTTACTGATTTTTTTTTTCAGTTATTCGCAATTTTTTCGTAAACGACTTCTTTGAAAACTTTGTATACTATATACCTATAAATACCTAACACCTTTATTTGAAATATTTTACCGAGAAAATAGATTTTTGGGTGGGGGGGGGGAGTTTCTGTGGGGAACAGTAGCGTTATACATTTCTCTAAATTACCACTTCAATATTATTTACGGTTCTACTGTATGGTCTATATAATATTAATATAAATTAAATGTATTGCTAGTTTTCTAAAATTTGAAGTAAATTACGTTAACCGGAACGGTGCGACTCTACAGAACAGATTTTGAAGTTTTTGGCATTCGCTCGTAAATGACTCTAATGATTTCATTTAAACTTGGAATACTAACTGCACAGATAAGAACATTTCTATTTGAACCATTTCTTCCAAATAAAAAAAAAATAGAGGGAGTAATTAATAGAGTTTAGATAGTTGTACAGAATTTGTGCCGGTCAATTTCAACTGTTTCTGTACTACACCGTAATCACTTCTGTACCTGCCTGATTTGATAGGTTAGTATTTGTTTTCCCTCCACCACCACCTCAATAATTATTGTAGGACAAATGAATACAAGTTGAAATTTAAAGGAAAATTTGTCATATTATATATAATTGTATTAGATGGCGTAAAAGAAAGTCGTGTGAGTGTTTCATACAAGTTTTTCTTATGTTGTAAAAGCCTTTTCCCAGAGAAGTATAAGATGACGGATAGCAAGTTAAATATTTAGTTTAGGCTTTGCATGAAAATGGGCTTGGAAAACTCTGAATTTTGAATGAAAAACTCAAATTTGATTCAATAATTCGAATTTAACCAACAGTCAATATAAATTTTAATAACTAACATTAAAAAAAAATACTCAAGATTATATTACTTGAAATCTAAAGTCGTCAAAATATAGTTCCGATTTTTTTTTTCTAAATATTTGAAATAGTGAATTCAGCCAAAGATTTATTTCTGGCATCAAACTGGTCGGACTGGATTAGTACTATAATTTATTGTTTGTTATACAAGTGTAGTCTGGGATTTTTTGTTTTGGCATCTGACTAGTAGTAGGAATTGGATATATCATATTTTATATATATTTCCTTGTGTTTCGATTGTCTGTGTTAGTGTGGGGTAAAAAATTTGATGTCCCCCCAAGAACGCAAAATAAGGTTTATATTACTGACAATAAAAGCGAGCGGCTTTTATTTTCTTCACTGTAATAAAACAAATATAGACGTCGCTTTATTTATATTTATTTTCCTGCGAAGATATTGAAGAAAATATTGAATAAAGTCGAAGTTTTTGTGAGAAACAAATTCTCAGGTAAATATCTATAACAATTATATATTATCAACAATGATTTATCTATAACTCTAAACGTTCTTCAGCCCAACTAAATGTTTGCAATTTTTATGAAAATCTGTCAATTAAATTGTATTAATTGCACTAAGAGGAAGTAGTGTCAATGTGTCGAATAATCAGAGGTACACCTCAAAATATGTATTTCCGGTGTGAACTAATTTTCTGAAAATTTGACGTAAACGCAATAATTTCTTGCTTACAGCAATAAGAGAAAATAAAAACGAGGATAAACATAAAAGGGAATAGTACAGTTACATTTGTAGCTCATTTAAATAATGGCTTAATGACATATCCTACTGAATCTCATCAGTGGTCATAGTAAACCCCAACTCCGTTCCCCACCTATTACCACTCAGAGTACCTAGTTAAAGTACACACACTAAAAACCACCTCATTCGTTGTTTACTTCATGAGAACTCCAGTAGAGCATGCTATTGTTATAATTAAATACCTAACACAAATACGGTACATTTCCTAAAAACTGCCCAATAATATTAGGCCTCTCTCTTTTTCTCTTTTATGCCGGAAAAATTACTCTCATGGTTTTTGCCTACTTTACAAGGGTAAGTACCACACCTATATCATTACCCGTTCACTAGTAAAACTAAAAATCACCCGGTAACTACCACCTGACAAGAACTAACAAATATACTACTCATTTACTCTCCTAGTAAGTAAATTATTTTTCACTAAAAAGAAATCACCATCTGTTCTAAGCAGTAATCATGAAGGTACTAAGTATCTAACTTCTAAGTACCACACATTACTGAACTTAATTTACTACCCATATTTCCAAAAAAAAAAACCTATTCTCATTCAATATAATATCAGTAGTCCACTTATTAAATCCATTGAACAATATATAGGAAGTAATAAACCAGCTACAGAAATTATTTATTTGATAGAAAATCTGATATGAAACACTCATTTGTTAGTCAGCAAATTCACCACACACAAAAGCTGGATTCAATAGTTTCATTAAAAACCTCATCAAGGTGCTACCACTGAAAAATCAAGCGCACGTCAACTACACATTATATACGCCCTGCCAAGCCCATTGCAATTTATTGGCAAATGGTCATCAATGTGAGTAAAAGCTGACTAACTGAGGGGCTTAATAATCAGTCACCAGGTTATGTTTACAGAGTAAAAATGGGTCGTAAGATCAAGTTTCAAGTCAAGGAATTAACAAGAGTTTCAGTATATAAATCTTGAAGGGTTCACCAGGCTAGCCAAATTAGGTCAAGCAAGAGTTTTAACCAGTCGCATTCTTCCTTCATCACGCTACCATCACTCATCACTCATCACCCGGCCACTCTACCCTCTATTATCCAGCTACTATAACCGTTTTCCACTCATAATTCTGATTCATAAAATGTTTCTTAGAAGTTGAAATTTTGACTTTTGAGTAAATTTATAGCTCATTTAAATCCCATGATATGTTCAAATCGTACATTATAATGAGTTAGGTTTAAAAAAAAAAAAATCAGATCTCATTTCCTTGAGAACCTCGTATATTATTGAAATATGATCAAAAAAACAAAAATGCGAATAAAAATGGACCCACAAAAATGCCAACATGCCACCTTTACACACCGGCGGGGTTCCAGTCCTTCCCCCCACCTTCTACAACAACAATACTCTTCCTGTTACAGATGATGGAATTTGGAATATTTGTAAAGCAGCATCCCTCTTAGAACCAATAAAACTATTTGAAATAAAAGTAATAAATTTAATTACCTATACATAGTTTAACAAAGTTTATAGAAAGAAATCATTGAATAGTAGCCATTTTCAAGCAAATTTCGGAAAAAGATTGAAAAACTCTTTTTCTTCTGTAAAGTTCCCTTTACGGTTAATCGATTTTCTTCAGACTGAAATTCAAGTAATAGCAATTAAATTAATTGTTTCTTAAATATTTTGTAGGTGGCAGAACTGTAAATTGCATTGAAATGACAATTTAAAGAAACCAATCAGTAATTATCTTGTTCCATTAGCTTTCAAGATGAGACGACCCCTGAAAAAGTTCATTGCAGTATGGGCGAAAAGTTGGCAAACCACTGACGTGGTATCAACCGAGAAACTCAAGTGTTTTCAATTGAAAGAAAAGTTTGATATTGTATCTCTCCCCCCCGCCCCGTCACAAAATAAATTTTCCTGGAAAAAGTGAAAATTGTTGAAGCAAAATAAAAATTATTAGTTACAGGTGTGAAAAACTAACATGACTGTAGCAAGAGAGAATTACATCAAAGAGAGAGCAGACAGACGAGAGAATTAAGAGAGAGAAAGCAGTGCCTCTCTGGTACTCTCTCACTTAAGCAGGCTAGAGTGGGGAGAACCTGTATATAAGTCAGAGAGAGATCTAGACATCTATCTATCTGATTCAACCATACATCGCATCGTGTCATATCTCTATTCCCACCATTTTATTCTATGAAATCATTACAAGGCCAGTGCAGTTTGTGTAAACTTATAGCTATATTATAACAGTGTCTTCATATCTCGTCTAATTAATCAATCCCAATTTCTCTCCTCATCAACTCCCTGAGTTGTTTCTAAGAAACACATGAAAACTGTACAAATATCTTTCAATAAAGTCGTACTTCCGGTTGTTGGGTTTAGCCTCGAAAGCTTCATTCCGAAGTTGTGCGATGATTAATAACTAAACGGAATGTAAAGTTTGAGCTTCTTGCGTTTTTTCGTTTGGAGATATTTGTTAAAACACATAGAGACCATTCTCAAAATAAAAATAAAAAATAATTATTTCGTACTCACAAGGGAGAGGGGAGGGGTCAAAACCTGTATTTCCAATTAAAACTGAATATCAATAATTGGACACGATTGCAATAGTTAAAAATAAGAGAAAGTAAAAATTCCCAATTATACTCATTACATTCTAAAAAAGATTTGAGGATCCTTTAAGGGTGTTCCTACCTAAAAATATAACAATATTTTTATATAAGTAGAAACTTTTACTGCAACATAAAAAAAATAAAAATAGAACGAGAGAGAGTGAGTAAAGGGACAAATAAGAATCCCAGTATACAATATTATAAAAAATAAAAAAATAAGGAATGATATTCAAGGCTTTCTAACTAGGATGCCCAGGCGGTAATACTGCAGAGAATATGGTTGAATAGGGACGAAATTCCCTATCTATACTTTACGGATCAAGTACTTGGTCAAGAAAGACAGAGTGGGAGGGAGAATGCTGGACAATATACAATAGGTTCAGAACCTATTGCATGGGTAAAGGGATTGACTGTCTGTACAGGCGGATGAACAAAACCTGGAGAAACTTCTCGGGGATTTCAGCCCTCCCAAGATCATTTCCTGTATTATATACAAACATACATACATATATATATATATTATACACACAAATGTATATTTATTTCCGTCTTAATATTATCATTTTATAAATAGCAATACATAAATCCTAAATAAATGTTTATTTAATAATAGTTTAATGATTAGTTAATTAGTCTAAATTTTTGCAAGAAAAAGAAAAAAAAACTGAAAACTGCTTGAAATTAAGAAAATATTGTTATCCAGTTTTTTTTTCCCCCATTTTTATTTTCTCCAATAACTTGTTTATAAGAGGAAAACAAAGCGACCATGTTAAATTTTTGGAAATCGGTGTTTCTAGCGATTAGTGATTTTTTCAGATAGCTAGAGGCTGCTCTTCCAGCCTTCATCAGTTCAATTCAAGATTGGTGTGGAACTGTTTGGGCATCCAAATGGAAATTTTAGGCGAAAATAAGTTTTTATTTTCTTGTCGGGGTACCGGTGCATTCAGGGTGTAAGGACAACGAAATGGCACATCACCTTGCTTTCCATAGGAACTCGTATTGGATCTGAACCTTCTTTTGTGACAATGCAAGATATCTCATGGATGCAACCATTCAAAGCTTGCTGGTACTAAATAGATCAACAACAATGATGAAAGGAAAACACCATGCTTTTTCTGTTGTATACATGTACTTTTTAGTGTTAGGTTTTTCCCAAATCAAAACGTCCTTTATTCGGCTTTTTAGCATCTCGATTTTTTCCTATTAGTCGAGGAGCTGGCCCGACGTTACAGCTCCCAACCTGGAGGAACAGGAGATTTGTTTTCGAGGTTTCCATCCCCTAGACTGGTTGCATTCGTTACAACTGCGAGCCCTGTTTGCCCGTAAATGAAAATAGGATAGAGGATTATTTGGGAAGAGAATTGAAGGAAAGAATAGTAGCGGAAATGGGTAGGTATAGTGAAAACCCTAAAACCACGGACAGCGGAGCCCAGGCTACTTTACCCAGGCCTTTTACGCCAAGCAGAGTGGACTTTGAGTGTATTCTTAATCCCCATCCATAGGGAAAGACATATATATACTTCTATTTATCGTGTTTTATGAATTCAATTTTTCCCACTGTAATAAAATAGCCAATTAGAGGAAACGTTAAAGTCACTGAAACTGTACAAAATCAACTTTCTCTGGAAAATGTTTTATTAATATTAAAGGTGATAGGCCTAATATTTATAACTAGTTTATGTGAAGTATTTGTTTTTTTAGGAGCTGCTTTTGAGAAGAAAGAACTCGGTTACCTGATGGAAACATTATCGAAATTTCAAGTTTAAGCTTTCTGCAAATTTCATTTTTAAGATATTTTCTTCACATTCTTCACCCATACGTATATAGAGACCATTCTCTAAAAAAAAAGGAAGTATTTTTCGTATTTGATAACTTAAAACTTGTATCTGCGATTAAAAACTCATTTTTCAAATTTTCACATGATTGTAATATTTTCTTTCGCAGCACAAAGAAAAAGTAATCAGCAAGAAAGACATTATATATTTTGTCTATTTTAACAAAAAAATAAAACATTTTAGTCGAAGTAAAACATATGTATAATACATAACTTTATGAAAACCAAGTGTTATGAATTTACAAATATTGCATTAAACATTTATGAACATAAATTGATGCATTATTCATATTATTTAATATTTCATTATACTTATGAATACAAATTGGTCCAATCATAAATATTGACTAATTCGACAAAGATTGTTTTTTTTTTTTAAATATATATCATTATTATTTGAAATTATATATTCATTAAATCATAATATATTGCATTAATTTTTGTTTCATTTTTAGACTAATTACAAAATTAATGAACAATGTAAGTTTTAAATTATTAATTTAATTAATTTCTCTGGTGGGCTTATAATTTCCTTTACAGGAGAGAAGTGTTTAAATATTTATTTAACTATGCATAATTAGTATAGTAATTAGTTTTGATTGGAGCTAGTAATTATTAATTCTGCAAGACCAAGTAAACTTTCTAGTATAAAAGTTTGTCTGTCAGTTGCGGTAACATGTTTGTATTTTTAATTATCTAATTATTTTTTATTTTATATATTTTTTTAATTTATTTCAACCTGAACATATCAAATACAAAAGGCACGTCAATAACAATACTTCATAAGAATGTATAAAATATTTAAAAGACTGTAGTATTATGTAAACTAAATTAGCACTGAACTCTTAACCACCAAACAAACAAATATCAAACTATTCACTTTAGTTTAAAGTCGTTAATGCTCCAGTTTGTATCAGTGAATTCTTTTACACTATAAAAACAGTTGGAAATTACAAGCTTTTTCAAAATCATCTCAAACTTTCTTATTTCCAACTGTCCTATATTCACTGGGATTTTATTAAAGATTTTATTAAAAAGACTGTAGTATTATGTAAACTAAATTAGCACTGAACTCTAACCACCAAACAAACAAATATCAAACTATTCACTTTAGTTTAAAGTCGTTAATGCTCTAGTTTGTATCAGTGAATTCTTTTACACTATAAAACAGTTGGAAATTACAAGCTTTTTCAAAATCATCTCAAACTTTCTTATTTCCAACTGTCTTATATTCACTGGGATTTTATTAAAAATTCTTATTGAAACGACATTTGGAAGCCATTCTGTTTTCTTTAACCTTGTCACAGGTAAGTCAATGTTTTCTTTGCTTCTTATGTTATACTGGTGCTGATTTCCTCTAGTCACTGTATCTTAATTTCTTTTTTGCCTTAAGGCCAGCTTGTATATGTACAAAGAACGCAGAGTCATAATTTGTAGCTTTTGAAAAAGTGGTCTTCCACTTTCATGTAACTTTTTTTCGACATCGTTTTAATCGCTTTTTTTTGCACTTTAAAAATTTTAACAGTATCAGATGAGGCTCCACTCCATAGCTCATTCTGGCATGGAATAACGCGAAATAAATCATCCTCAATACTTCCAAAGGAACTTCTTCTCGTAATTTCCTTAGTAAGTAGACTATCTGAGATAGTCTATTACTCAGAGAGTCAATGTGGATTTTCCAAGATAGCTGACTGTCCAATGTAATCCCCAGAAACACTATCGTGTCATTCTGTTCTCCTTCTTTACGAATACTGAAAGCCATATTCTTTGTTTTGCTCTCATTGAGAATCAGCTTATTTTCCTCCAACCACTTTTTCAAACATGAAATATTTGTTTGTGTTCTCTCTGTTATCGCTATTAAATCCCTTCCTTTGGCAATGAGCCCTAATTTCTTAGCGGTATGCCCTAATCTATGTGATTTTAGAACTCGTTTTTTGGGTACTCCTACGCTCAATGCCGGTGAGATTGTTGGCGCGTTGACCTCCACGGATTGCCTTCCGATCCTCAGGTCCACTCGCTGTGCATTAAAGTTAAGGTCACATTATTACTAGCTCACTTCTTTTTCTCTTTGTATTGTATTGTAATAAGACTCTAGTGGGTGCGTATCTAGTTTTATCTAGTTTTTCTTTATATAATAGCCCGTTTTTTATTGTAGTATATTATAATAAGATTATTGTAGTAGTTTTTTCCCTTTTTATATATTATATCTATTTGTTTTTTGCATTATATAGAAGCTCATATTAAGTTTGTTTGTTATTGCTTAAGTTTGTTTTATTATGCTTCATTTATAGTTGACCACCTTTGTATTTCATTGATATATTATTCTTATAGAAGGTTTTTCTTTTTCTTTGTTACTTTTTGTGAGAAAATTATCATTTAGAAGTAAACTCCGGCAGATGGCTTTTGCCATGCCTAGTAAATACAGTGTAATTTCATGTAGTTTTTGCAGAATGTAAATACTGCTCTTTGTATTTTTTTCTTTTCTTTTTGTCAAATAAAAGTATTTGTCATAATAATAAATAAGAGAAATAAAGAAATAAATGAATTGAAATAAACTAAAAAATGAGTGGAAAGTGTAGAAAGTTGGTATGTTTAATTTAGTAGGAGGGCCTTTTTTTGAGGAAGCGGAAAATGTTGTAAGGGTAATGATGTCCTTGTCTTTTTTGTAGTTGAGAGAGTTAGGGTTGAGGTTTGGATAGATTCAGAAAGAAGTTGCTTCAGGTGGTTGGAATAGTTGGTTAGGACCGAAGCATTTCGGAAATCAAAGGAATCGAAAACGGCTAAAACGTATTTCATTAAAATTGGAATGTTAATTGCACAGATAAAAGTGTACACACTTTTTTTTAAACATTTTTAGGGGGCGAGTCAGGGAAATTTGTCAGTTAGGTTTAAATTTGAACTGCTGCTACTAGCTTTGTTGGTTGAAAGAGAGGAGATCGCCCACACAAGTCCGCTCTGGTAAACAAGCGTAGTATCTATCATTTTTTTGTTGTTGTTTGTTATTGTCAGCCCAACTAAAAGTTTGAAAGTATATCAATTTTCAAGCAAATGTGTCAATTACGTGTATTACTTGCTGGAAGAGAAACTCGTGAAAGGGTTGTATGAATCGAGCATGAATTGCTTGAGTATGAATGCTTCATATATTCCTTGACAAACTGCAACATACAAAAAAATAAATATAGTAAATAAACTTTTGACGCAACAGCTCAGGAAGGGCCAAGATATGAACGATAGCGATTTTTATTGGGAAGCACACACCGTTTAATTTCTAGCCTTCGCAATCAAGTTCCCTCTAGTAAATGTAGTTCGTCTACTTTTACTCAGTAAGCGGATGAGTCAACTGTGTTTCAGCCCGCGCAGGTATCGAAATCTGATTTATCGAACAAAAAATACAAAGTACACTTGTCAAAAACTTGAAAAACGACATCAGGACAGTCTCCTCTTATGTATTACCTCCTACTAAAAACCACCTCCTACTAAAAACTAGCTTCAAACCCGGGGAGTGGGGTAGAGTTAGGAATATGCCTTGCACATACCTATCAAATTAGCAAAATTGGGCAATTTTGACTGGATAAACAAGTCTTCAACAAGATTTAACAAGTATATTAATCAGGGCCCTAATAAGTCAAGGAAGAATCATATAGTTACAACAGTATTCAGTAGAGAGTGCTCTTCAATTTACGAGCACAATTTACGCTCTAGGCTGCTTGCTAATAAGTGAAGTACTTGCAGAAACATTTGTATAATTTGAAAATTATGCCAATGAATGGTAGTTAATAATTCGTCTCTTACTCTTCCATTATTTCGACGAATCCCTTTTCTATAAACGGAGAATAAATGCCGCTAAGAAATGTAATAATTTCTTTAGCAATATATTACAACTATGTCTTTCTATTCCATCATGTTGAATTCCATTTTATCATATGAATTTTTATTCATTTTGAAAATTTATCTTCTTCTAATCTAGTAGCTGCGATATTAGACTTATCTCTTCTACTTTAGCAGTACAGTATACGTTTCACCCACTTATGTAAAATAAACAGCAACTGAATCTTAATAAAAAGTCCAGCTTTGAAGTAAATTTGTCCATTGGAACTCTGAGAATTCAGTATGAGATAATAATCTAGTTTTTTTACATAAAGTTATTTTGCATAACTAGAGAAAAAAAAATTAAAACAATCTAAAACGAAACATCATCAAGTACAAAATTAAAATGCAAGTCTAGTAGATATTAATCATTTAAATTGAATATTTATATTATAAAGAGATTTATCTAGCATACAACAAAACTACTATATAGTAGTGCATTTTAATGAGTTTGTAAAGAAGAAGTTTCTATACGGCTATGAAACTAATACATAACTATGAACTTGCAATTGTTACATGTCATAAAACACGTATACTTTTCATTACTGTCGTCATTAAAATGTGTACATAATCAGTACTTAGAAATAATTAAAATAATCAATAATTTTCTAAAGAAATTTCCCGATCGATATTAATAAGTAGTATTGTAACGTTCATTGGTAATTGTCGCTCATTGATGGCAATGCAAATATTTAAGGTAATAACGTCTCTGATCTCAGGTCCAGCAAGCAGCTAAAAACAAAGAGAAGGAATTTCATACTAAAGTATCAACCTACTAATCTTGGCACGTAGAGAGAAAAGTGCTGAATTTGCCCATAGAATGGTCTAATACACACTGAACCAACTACAACATAACATTTGAAATTAACGCCACAAATTCTGCACAATTATCCAAAATAGTTTTGTGGCGAGGAGGGAGGGGGGAATGTTTCAAATAAAAGTAATACTTTCTTATCTGTAAAGTTAGTATGCCAATTTTAAAGGAAATTGTTATAGTCGTTTTTGAGAAAATTACGAAAAAATTGAAAAAAACCATTCAGTAAAATAGCACTTCCGGTTGATGGATTTTGCCGGAAATATTCATGTTTGATGCGTTGATAATTCCTAAACGGATATTTTGTTAACATACACACAAATCATTCGCTAAAAACATTTTGACGGTACTCAGGGGACCTCAAAACATAATATTTCCGCTAATAACTCAGTTTTTAAAATTTGTGACGATCGCAATAGTTCCTCTAATTAGGATTAAGGGAAATTGAAACAGCAGTAGAAAGGAATGTGAAAAATTAACAATTTGTATAGTGCTAAATATGATTTTTTTTTTTTTTTTACAAAATAAATTATTGAACAAATACCCATGATTCAATATGATTTCCAAAGTGTTGTGTATAAAGTTTTAACACTAAATTCTGATACATTTAAACAAGTTTATAAATGCTTCTATATAGAAAATTTAATATAATTATTACTCTCACCCTCTTAGTATGTATTACACTTCCGGTAACTTAAATTTGGTTAAATATAAAGTTAACTTTAACATTATCATTAACAGTAGTACCGCTAATTACAAAGTTTCGTATGATAAACTTTTAAGTGATACTTTATATACATATATATACACAATATGAAGAACATGAAACGATTTAAATAACAATAATATACCAAATTGTGTAATAAATACAGAACTTTATTAATTAACTAGAAACTATAATATTGTCCACAGACTAAACTAATTATTTATATAATACTTAATTAAATACTGGTGTGTAACCAGGTCTAGGGTTTTTTTTTATCATACAATTCAAAAATGGTTTGTTTACTCACCTACTAAACTTAATCCTCAAAATACAAGCCATCATTTTCTACAACTTGAACCCATTTGAGAGTCAACAATTCGATGTCCTTCCGTTATTTGGAGCTATCGTTGGAGGCAAAAAACTCCAAACATTCCGTTTTCACCTCCTCCCTATTTGTCAATTTTTTAGCATGTGAAAAGTGAGCTACTGAGCGGAAGAATGGTGATCAGAGATGCCAAATCTGAGCTACAAGCTGCGTGAGGGAAGAGCTCAAAATTTAAAACTTATGTTTTTTGGTGTTCGTTACGACCGCTGTATTCAATGTTGAAAATGACCTAGATTTGACCTAGGTCAAAACCAGAAGCCGATTGATGCAATGTCCGTAACACTTGGTGATGGTAAGTCTGTCACAGGTTAAACTAGATTAATTACTACTGGAATTCTCACTAAAAATTTTTACCCTGAAGAAGGCAAGAAATTTGCCGAAACGTCGGTAGAAATTTAAAAAGAGTTCTTTTGTATGAACGAACCTCAAAATCCATTTTCAACTTTAAAACTTATGATTATCGAGAACGTTTAACATGACGTCGGCGGCCTTGCGTTGTCTTGTTGAAGGAGTGCAATTTTTCAGTTAGCTCAAGAGGGAGACTTTGCAGCCAAAAGCAGTGTACTTGTACTAGCTGAATAGAGTAGAATTCTGATGTAAATCGCGTGACCATCAGGAATTATCATAAAATGAATGACGCCCTCGTGGATCCACTATAACCACAGCTTCATTTTTTCTCAAATCATTCTCTTTGGGGGACGGTACAGCTGGTTGATCTGTTTTGAGTGCTCAGCGCAAGTAATAAATCGTTTGATGAATCACTCGGGTTTTAAAGAAGGGCTTTAGAAACTTCAACTCGGCGTGCGGCTTTTTGAAGCTTGGGCAGCCTCTACGAACTATAGCAGCTGTTCACAGGTAGCGTTTTATAATTGAGTGGGACACGCCTATTACCCTGAAAATTTTCTGGTGTTGGTGCAAGGACCCACCTTTACAGCCAGAAGTGCTGAATCTAATGAGGGAAGACGCCCTGGATGATGCTTACTTTCCAGCCTCATATCACCCTCTCTAAATTTTTTGTACCAAATCTGTACAGCCCGTGATCTGTATAGAGCCTTCCCTTTATACTTCAATAATTTCGGAAGCGACGTTTGTGGCAGTAGCCTTTTTCAAAGTAGTGACGCAAAATCGCCAGAATTTGTAGATTCAACTAGGTCATTTCTTAAATAGCTCACATTTGCATAGATCTTTCCACAAGCTGATTGATACAGGCATAAACTGAAAGTAAAATGGGTACCTGATAAAAAACTTGTGCTAAACTAATGTTTAGTAATAATGTGAGGATTAAAAAAAAAACGCAGACTTTTGTTTCACCCTTATAAATAGATAAAAGTCTGGATGAGTGAACTGATAATCCATAGATTATGCTTCAAATGAAAGAGAAACTCGTCAAAAGAGGAAATTTCTCTTATTCCCTAAACTGAACCCAAATTTAAACAAACCTTTGTTTAAAAAAAGAAGGCATCTCTCTAAAACCTTAAAGAATTTTAAAACTTAAAAAAATTAATATTTTTTTAGGCATCAAATTTTCCCCAGTAAATTTCAAATCATTTTCTGAGAGGAGTTTTTTTTAGTTTTTTTGCTATTTTTCTCAAAAACAACTAACGATTTTCTGTAAGCTTCTTATGAATAATTATGTATGGTTACTTATATTACTCCTTTTTACTTCCCCTTACTCCTAGTAAGAGGAAGTATTGTAATCGTGTCTAATTTTCGATATCGAGTTTTCACCGGAAATATCCTTTTTTAGGTCCCCTGAGTCCAAAAAAGTGGTTTTTAGCAAATGGCCTCTATGTGTGTGTGTGTGTGTGTGTGTGTGTGTGTGTGTGTTTGTGTGTATGTATGTATGTGAACAGCATTGCTCAAAAACGAAAAACCGCAGAAAGTTGAAACTTGATATTCCGTTTAGGAATCACCATGGAATCTGACTGTACCACTCAACAGGAAGTACCACTGTACAAGTTGTTTTTTTTACTTTTATGCAATTTTCTCAAAAATGGCTTCGACGATTTTCGTCAAACTTGATATATCAACTACACATACAAGGAGCTTTTATTTGAAACATTTCTCTGGAAAAGTTCATTTAAGGGCAGTTATGGGGGATGGGTGGGGTTTTTTATCTAAAGTGCTATTTCAGCTTATTAGACAGTTCTGTTATCTAAATAATATTAATTAGAATTGGATTTTTTGTTGAAATTCCGCGTTTGAAAAAAATTGGATAACCGGAAGTCCACTTACCACTTTACTCAATGATTTTTTTTTCACTTTTTCACAATTTTCTCAAAAATGGCAACGCCGACTTTCTTGAAACTTCCTATGTAAACTACACATACTAAGATCTACAATTTTTATTTAAAATATTTCTCTGGGAAAATTTATTTAAGGGCACTTTTGAGGGAGGGATGGGGTTATGTTTATTTCTAAAGTGCTATCAGAGTTGATGATACAATTCTATCATCCAAAGAAAATTAATTAGAAATAAATAGATAACTAATATTCCGAGTTTCAAAGAAATTAGTAAACGAGAATTGGGTTTTTGCTGAACAGTTTTTTAGTTTTCGACGAATTTCATTAAATTTGATACACAAAGTATAAAATTTGTCAATTATATTTTGAGAACTGGAGTAAGAGAAAGTTGTGTGAGTGTTTCACGCCAGATTTTTTATTTTTTTTTATTTTTAAAAACGTTTTTCTAGGAATATTGATGGTTTCTTGGGATATTAAGGAAGTGAGTGTGAGACGTTTAACTTTTCTTTAAAGTGCCGCTTCAATGTAGTGTGCGAGTATACTACAAAATGTAAACGGAATTAAATATATTGCTTAAATTCCGAGTTTGAAGAAATTTCACCTGATTCGCTATGCATTCGTGGACGATTTCAGTTTTCCGCAATGTTTTATCGCGCTAACAATATCAGCGGGTTTTTTATCGTCATATTTTAATCACGAAATAGTGTCCTATCTTTTGCTTGAAACTTTTATTTTTATAGAAAATTGATTTCAGGAAGTTTTGGAAAAGTTGGGGCGACATCCTCCAAAGTAATTTCGTTAAAATGTAGCTTCTCCTTACTGAATAATATTAAAGACAATTAAAGACATAATAAGTATATTTCAATATGGAGTTTGAAGAAAAATTTCTCATTTGCAATTACGAAAATTTGCAGTAAGAGAAAGTCGTACAGATTGTTTTTTTTTCATTTAAATTTGAAGTAAAACGGAAAATATTTTTGAAAAAAGTAAAAATATAGAGGTAACGAAGGCTGGAACTAAACCGCGAGGGAACTGCGGCGTGCTTACCACTCTCCCCCCATACAAATCGCCGTCTGGCAAGCCTTGGCCCTTCATGGGCCGTTGCGCCAAAGGTTAAAGGTTAAAAAAATATAGAGAGATTTCCAACGGGAGAATATTTTTTAGTTTACGTATTTGATAGCGATCTATATCTGTAGCGTATAATTTAGGACCGATTCGTATACAATCCACCTTTAATCACACATAAATCATACAGAACTTGAAAAATTCATTAATATAGTAATTGTTCAGGAATTGTTACAATTATTTTTTTGTTTTTTTTTAATAAAAAAATTTAATTAAGAAATCAGTTTATTTATTCTTGATCACTTGAAAAATATATTAAGATTTAGTTGTTAATTGATATGATAAACATTCCAAAAGCTAAATTAAAAATAACATCAATAATCAATAGTACAATAAATACTTTTGAAGGTTTTTCTTAACCGGACTTATTTTATTAACAGCAGTATTACAAATACAAGTAACGGGATATACATGTATTTATTTGGTTTTTATGCATTTAATGCCTATTTTTTCAGGCGGGCTCTTAACTTCCAACTACCAAATTACGTGTCGTGAACGGGGGCGGAAGCACATTTTTTACTAATAACATCTCTAAACAAATTTAAAATTTAGCAGTTTTACGCGGGACTCGAACTGGGGTCTTCCCACTTACAAGTCCATGCTCATAACCACTACACCAAACCCATTTCTTAATTAAAGAATTTATAGAATATGTAAATACAAAGATAATACATTTTCATAGCATTAATTTATAACTAATTGATCGATATTTATTTATTTGAACATCTCTGAAATTAACTATTTAAAATTTAGTAATTTTTTTCTGATTGTTATTTTCACAATTGAGAAAGTTTTTAGAGATAAATATGGGGCAATCTCCGAATAGATGTATAGATCAAGCATTATATCCCAATATTAATATTGGATAGAACTGAATTAACCCAATATTAATATCAAATCATGCTTTACAAATAATTTTAATCAATTTTGTTTGGTTTTATTTGGACACCAACGAGCAATAAAAATTAAATACGAAAGGAAATAACTTATTGGGGCCATATTCTATGAAAACGTCAGTATTTTGGCCATCACTATAAACTATTGAGCATTTACAAATTCAGCCCCTCCCTCCCCGTTGAAGTAGTTCATCATTATCTCAGCAGAGAGCGGTGAACATTTCAATATGTTGTTTAACAATGCGTCATTTCATAGTATAAAAACCGCATGTTTTAAATGTTGCGGTCTTACGTTCGTTCTATCGACATGCTCCCATGAACTCTAATCGTAATCATACATCTAGGAAGACATACAAAGTTATGTCTCTTTAGAGGGTACGATCATGGCTGGAAGTAATGCAAAACTTGAATGAAATGACATGTTTATCTGTGGTTTAGATGGTCTGGGTTTTATTTAGTTTTTTTTTTTAAAATGTCATTTCCGGTATGATGAACAAGGAAAGAACATACAACGGTACGTATAATGAAATATGTTTTAGTTATATTATTCTTTGATAGTTTACTTATTTTCTCTTCTCTTCTTCTTCTTAATCTATCCTCTTCTACCGTTGCTGCAGTGTAAAAGCCTTACAGAGCTTCTTCAACAAATCTCTATCACTAAGCAAATTCCTTCCTTTTGTTTCGATCCAAAATTTTCGACCTAAATATTTCTTGAATGTTCTATTCCTACGTCCTCCTTGGGCGACCTCTTCTTCTCCTGCCCTCAGCTTTAACTGCCTGCACTATTCTGGACATAATATCCCTGTCTCATTCAGGTTACCTGCCCAAACCAGCGCAACTGACTATTCTCGGTTATGTTTGCGGCTGGAACTAAACTTAGATTTTTTCTTATTGTGATATCCTGGATTCTGTCTCTCCGTATAATTCCTTCTACTTTCCTTAGATGGGCGCTTCTCTATTGCCCTCAATCTTGTACGCTATAAAAAGTAGTATTGCGACCGCGGTAAATTTTCTAAAAATAGATTTTCCACCAGAAATATTCAAACTACATAGAAATGAAAATATAAAAGCAAAATAATATTAAAAAAACTCTAATGTGAAACACTCACACGACTTATTCTGACTCCTCTCAGCACACTGTATATAAGTGATAAATTTCGTTTAATTTATCGACCTAAATACTAATATATTAATATTAAGGAGGACATATATCAACCTATCAATCCAACAGGTAGATTATAGTCCAGGAGAGCGCGCCAAAAACATTGACCAATCCAAATAAAATTTAAAATTAACGTCACAAATACCACACAACTATCTATAAAATCAATCTTTTTTAATAATGTTTCAAATAAATATGATAGGTTTCTATACTGTACAGTTGTGGTGAGACTGATGGTAATCCACGGGGCAGTGGTGTGGTGGACGAAGACCTTGCAGGGGCAAGAGTTGCGGCGCTTGGACGTGTTCAAAGGCTGGCTTGCCTTAGCACGACGGGTGCCATGATAACCACACCCACCGCAGCCTTGGAGGTTCTCTTAAACCTTCCACCACTACACATCTTCGTCCAAGGCGTTGCTAGGGCAGTCGTGGGTCGACTGCAAAAGGGACAGGCTCCCTCCCATTTATCCCAGACATAGTGGGAAATATCAGGAACTATGCGAGGAGTTGGAGGCAGACACAATCTTAAGCCTACCCTCCGATACTGACTCCTAGATACGACTTCCAAAAACCCTTCAAA